>LOJH01026423.1:0-18404 GCA_001685095.1 Ellobius talpinus
CGTGCGGGAGCCAGGCGGGACGAAAAGCAGGCCTGCTCCCCTTATCACTACAAATATGGGGACCATTGGGAGCCTTCTTAGAGGATGAGAGCTCATTCACTTCACTGTGTCAGACCCACAAGGTGTGAATATGGGGACCTTTAGGAGCCTTCTCAGAGGCTAAGAGCTCTATCACTCCACTGTGCCACTTTTTCTACCATTCCTTCCTCCAGCATCCCCTGGCTTCCTCTCCTGCATCCTTCAAGTTCTTGCTCAAAGGTCAATTTCTCCAAAGCTCTGACTTCTAAGTACTGCAGCTCTCCCTCCTGACCCAGAAGGTCCCTGAGTCTCCTTCCCTGCTTTACTTTCCTTCGTAGCATTTTTCATAGACTCTGCATATCCTTTTTTGCATCCTTCAATTTAGATTTACAGAGAAACAGCACAGATAACACAGAGAGTACCCATAAACATGTCACTCAGCCTCCCGACATGTTAGTTCTAGCAGCTTCTATCTTTTCCCATTAGGATACAATGTATAAAAACGGCAGAGACTTTTGTGTCTTTTGCTCATTGATGTAGCTACAGAACTGATGGTGTCAGGTCACTCACAGCAAATGGCTCCACGAATATTTGCTGAGTGAATGGGAGGACCATTCTAGCAACCCAAAGACAGGCCATCACTGGCCCACTGAACAGAACTGGAAAGGGTATTTAGTACCAGCTCTCCCAGGAGGCTTAGATGACTTAAAACTGAAGTAGAAAAGCTCATGGATGTGAAAATAAAAGTCCAACTTCTTATAAAGCAATGAAGTAAAACAATAGGCCACATTTGCTATTGTTCTTTACAGCATATCTTGCTTCACTGTTCAGAAAGTGAATTCTTTTTGTTTCTGCCGATATGTCTACCCCCATGTAATGGTCACATGAACACAGCATCTCCATCTCCATGTAGTGGTAGCACTAATACAGTATGTCTTGCAACAGTTTTAACTGAACTAAGTGGGACATAGCAAGGTGGGGGGGATGACTGAGAAGCCTATGAGAATCCTACCCCTGAAATGCCCCATCTGAGTGCCATGGGTCTCAGTTTCCTGCTAAACCTTTTGCTGTTGGGCTGCCTATCTCGGAAGTTCCTCCTTTGTCGTTGGAAAATGGTCCCAACAGAACCAGTCCTTACTCTTATTGCTCACTCCCACCTGTGCTCAGGAAGGCCCTGGTGAATTGCCACTGATGAAGTGAGGTCTACCAAGTGGCTCTAAGTCCCTCCAAGTCCTGTAAGACATGTCCTGCACTCCCAGGCAGATTCCTAGTCCCCCCAGTGCTGGGGCAGAGTGACAGCTGACCAAGCGTCTGCCATGTGCCTGATATTGAGCTAAAGGTTCTGTAGATAGTTCCGTGTGCTAAGAGCCACAATCAAACAAGGGGAGAAGGGGCTCCTTACAACCTACAATATCTTCACGTCAATGCTGCTCATACAACAAACGGCATGTGAATCCCTGTTGCAGAATTACTGGATTACAGGTCTGAGAGATGAGATGCCAGAGCCCACCCCAGACCCACAGTACCGTAAGACCTGGGGTGAGGCCCAAGCATCTGCTTCTGTCTCCGGCAGCTCTGAACATCTGATGTGTCTGAATCCATAGCATCTTTCCTGGAGGACACAGAAGCTGAGTCTGTGCTCTCTGTCCTCTGACCATGAAGCATCTTCTGCAGCTTTTAAAGCCGGTAAGGCAAACATCACCCCATGCCACATGCACCATGGACCAGCCACTCAGGTTTACATTAACACTTCATAAGGGCACAGAAGCGAAATGAGGTCTCAAAGGATATAGTTTCAAACTGGAAAGGCCAAGGAGTCAGAGGAAAGGAAATCCTGCCTATGGATCAGCACAGGGCTCACTGGCTGCCCAGGAAGATCCCACCACATGCCCATAAAACAAGAGGCCTCTGTGCTAGAGAAAAGTTTTTCGCAAGATGTGTTATCATTCACTGGACATTTCTGTGAAATGCCTGTCAACAGGATAACAGGGGGAGCTAAGTGTGGGACAGCAAACAGATGAGACTTGAGATGGACCTGTCAGAATATCTGGGGAACTTGTACAAGGACTGTGGGTGGCCAGCCACCTGGGGCCTAGAGCACTTTCCCCACGAGGAAACCACCAGAACCCGAGCATCCCTTAGCATCAGGACTGATCCATGCACTGCACCTGCAAGGCCTTACCTGACCAACATGAATGCTGAAATACATCACTAAGCCCACTGGACAGCAGAAACTCAAAGGATCAGAGAGCTGAGGTTACTGGTTCAAAGCCACACAGGTGGGGTGGTAGAACCGGGATATGTCTGACCTTAAATGGCACTATTCCTAAATGGGGAGCCATGAGCCACACCCTAGGGAGGAAGAGATGCTCTACTGGTACCTCCAGTGTGATTGTACACAGGCCAAGAAGCTGTCCATAATGCAGCTGGCAGGTTAGCATCTGAACCCCAGATTTAAGAATCACGGAGACCCACTCTACCCCTGGAATTGGTTGGAATGGGGTGTTCCTGTCACACCAAGGCCCAGTGGGGATAAAATTTATGTCCCTGTCTTAGAATTACTGTTTTAAGGAGAGGCTCCCTAGGTTGTGGTAATAGATTCCCCCAGACCGAATGATTTAAAAGAAGCATGGATTTATTATCTTATAGTCCTGGAGAGTCAAGGCCCAAAATGGATCTCCCAAATCAGCTCAAATGAAGGGTTATGACCCTTAAGTTTCCAAAGAAGAAGCCATGCCTTTTTTTCTGTAGCCCTGGAGTCTACCAGTGCTCCTTGGCTCACAGTCTCCTGAGTTCTAGATTTCATCATTGTGACAATTACCTGAGAGAAGCAACTTAAATAATGAAGATTTATCTCAGCTCATAGTTTCAGAGGTTTTTGTCTGTGGTCAGTTGGCCCTGTTGCTTTGGGCACAAGGTAAAGCTGACAATCATGGCATCAGGAACATGTGGCTGGGAAGGGAAGCTCCTCACGTCATGGTAGCCAAGAAGCAGGGAAGAGTGGCAGGCAGGAAGGGATTGGGATAAGATACAGCCTCGAAAAACATGCTCACCACTAGCAACCACCTCACATCCAGCCAGCTCACTCTTACTCCTTCCCATCACCTCCCAACGATGCCGTCAGATTTGATTTCATGAACCATTCATGAAGTCTGTGCCTCTGTGATCCAGTCACTGCCCTGATGCTCCAGCTGTGAGCACTGCTTGCATGGAGGAACCAAGCGATCAACTCAAGAGCCATTGGGAGGTGCTAGGCCCCTCCTAGCGTCAAAGCCAGACATGTCCAGCCTAAATTTTATGCTGACACCCTGATACTGTCTTTCCCTCTGCCTCCCTCTCCCATCTCTTAATGGCTCTCTTCGTGACAGGGAATCCCTCAGGCAATTCAGGAGACCCTCCTTATTTTCAGGTCCATCGTTTAACAGCCTGAATGCCCCCCTTTATGCACATCTAACATATGCTTAGGGATTATTAGATCTGAGATTGACATCCACCATTGTGTTATTCTGCCTGCCGCACTTACCTACCATCCCCCCGGCCCTCCCCACCCACCTAGGTGCTTGTGGTGGGAAGCAGAGGATCACACAGCAGCAGGCAGAAGAAACTTTTACCACAAGCTTGGTCCTGCCTATACCTCAGTTCCCAGGTTCACCATTCAGGTTCAGCTCTCAATTCCCAGTCCCCCAGGGTCCTTGACTTCTCCTTCCCAGCACTTAACTGGGCAATGTTCTTCATGCCTTTTCACAGACTGAGCAGGGTGTTCAGAGCTTTTTTCTGTGTACTGTGTCCTTTCCCCACCACTTACATCCAGTCCCTGAGTGAAAATCCCATTAGTTCTGATAAACCCGTGTTGATGCACCATTGTTCATGGTTTACAGTAGGTTCTCCTCTTGCTATTGTAAAGTCTATGGATTCTGATGAGGTAAAAATGATATAGTTTTGCTGCACTAAAATCCCTCTGTGTTTCACCTATTTGTTTCTCCTTCACACTGATGCCCCAACCCCACCCTGTCTAGCATTTACCTTTTAACTGCTTCCAGGGTTTTGCCTTTCCTATAATGTCAAAGAATTGGAACCATGCACTACATAACCTTTTCGGGTTGTCTTCTTTCATTCTATAATGTTCATTTAAGATCCCTTTTATTGCCAGGCAGTGGTGGCACACTCCTTTAATCCCAGCACTTGGGAGGCAGGCAGATCTCTGTGAGTTCGAGGCCAGCCTAGTCTACAAGAGCTAGTTCCAGGGCAGGCTCCAAAGCTACAGAGAAACCCTGTCTCGAAAAACAAAAACAAAAGAAAAAAGATCCCTCCATGTCTTTTCCTGACTCAAAGGTTCATGTTTAGTGCAGCCTAGTATTCCACATCCATGGCCCTGATGTGCTAGGGCTTGATTATCCACTTGTCTCCTGAAGGGCACATGGCTTCCATCCAGGTTTTAATAGCTACAAATAAAATAGCTTTTCATATAGTTTTAATTTTTTTAATGTAGTCATTGTTGTTTTGATGTTCTTCATTTATGCAAGTTAATAAAATCAAATAAGTGTTCTTAATCACTGCTTCTTCCAGAATTAGGTCTTTTCCCTAAAACTGAGACCCTTGACACAGCCCTATAGGGTCCCCATAGGCCCGCTTAGCCTTTCTCCTCCTCCCCGAATCAGTGTTTATTCAAGGTGTTCATTGTCCTGACACCTCACATCTCTCTGGGTCTCCCTAGAACAGCTTACAAATAGCTTTTGCCATCCCCTTGTCAGAGTCAAGCAACTGAGGCTGAGAGAAACCCGAGGAAGTTTTGGGGCTGATGCACCATATAGTCCAAGTTCAAATCCAATGGCCTAGGGCCCAAATCTGTGTCAAGTGACCCACCCTGGCCTCCACCCACCATAGTTCTCAGGACACTAATAGCCTTGGTTGATTGGTAGGTTTGGGTTCTCTCTCTCTCTCTCTCTCTCTCTCTCTCTCTCAGAGGGGCCCATACACAATGCACAGGGGAAGGACAAAAGACAACCTCAGATGTCCTTATCTTCCAGTTTGTCTAAGATGACATCTTTTTGTTGTTTCTGCTGTGTACACCATGGTAGCTGACCCACAAGCTTCTGGGAATTCTCCTGTCTCCACTTCCCATCTCACCATAGGATCATGGGGGTCACAGACACACGCTACTGCACCCAGCTTCACATGGGTCCTGAGGTTCGAATCCAGTTCTTCATGCTTTCACAGCAAGCAAGTCAACCACTGAGACCTCTCCCTGGCCCTGCTCTGTTTTCCTTTGACACTGTATATCCCTACATAGCCCTGACTGGTCTGGGATTCACTATTTATCCCAGGCTGGTCTTAAATTCACAGAGATCTGCCTGCCTCTGCTTCCTAAGCACTCTGTGACCTTTTTTAATTAAAAAAATAATAACCAGCCCATGATTTTAAGATCAGTTAAACCAAGGGCTAAGAGAGAAACCACCGGACTACTCTCTACTGACATGAGCAGTTTCTGGGATTGTCAAATACACTTGCTATTTATCCTGTTTCTGTCTGTCTGTCTGTCTGTCCACACTCATGTGCAAACACATACATAGGAACTGCCCTGTCCCTTCCTCTGTTCACCAGATGCTCTCAGATACATTCTGTCTTCACAATGATACTAGGGCTTAGACCAAATACAACCCTCTCTACTTAACAGATCAGGAAACTGAGACTTGGGGAGGTCAAGCCATCAGTCCATGCTCACACAGCTGGGAAGGAGCAAGACTGGAATTGAAGGGCCATGCTTTTCTCAGCACTCTGCTTGCTAAGGGTAGCTGGGAAAAATGCCTCTGTGTTCTTGAAATCAAATGGCCCAGATGCCCAGTGAAGGGAACATAGTCACCCTTAACCAGTAAATAAAGCACCTACTGCATGCCATGCAATGTGTCCCTGGGCACCTCAAGGTCATCCTGAGCAAGTCAAACCTGAGGCCACCCTTCATCCTTGGAAGGGGGCAGAAGGAACAGTGAGAGGGGAGGGAAACTGGTGACCACTCCAGGATAGCAGCAAGCTGCAAGCTCTGGCCTCTTTTCTGTAATTTCTCCTGTCAAGCTCTAGAGACAGTGCCTGGAGCGGAGCTATATGGGCCTCAGGATGGAAATAAGTATGATTTGAATGATCCCAACCTGACAGCCATGGAGGACCGACAGGAAAATTACCCCTTTGGAAAAGGCACATCCAAGCATGTCACCAGAGGCATCAGGGTACAGCAGTGCCTCAGTGTGCCCTGGGAGTGCTCAGCCTCCTCCAGGCCCTGGGTTCAGAGCTGGAGAGATGCCTTCAGCAAGATACAAGTGACGGAAGTCAGGACCACAGCCCAAACATGGCAGTGGCTTCACCATTGCTATTGAAGAAGGCTGGATTTGAATCCAGATTTCTCCATGCCCTCCCTCTCCACTCCTCCTTAGGAAGGTCACCTGGGATTGAGTAGTCTGTATCAGAGGGAGTGTGCTGCTTCACTTGGCATCTCTATGGCAACCAGAGACTCCCATCTCCAGTAACTAATGATTCACCTGAGCCAGCCACACTCTGACCAACAGTTGGCGTAGCTGGCTTCAAACCCCAGGATATTTCCCCACCCCTAAAGCAGAGCAAGGTACCAAGCAGGGTGCCCTGAAGAGGGCATCCTCCAGACCACAAGTCTAGAATGGAGTCTCACCTTTGCCAGTTTTCAGCCAAAGCCTTATCTAAACATTTGCCTTCTGCCAGGCTTTAGGCTTGGTGCTCTAGCTTTTCCTGATAATACCATGGATGAATAGGCCCCAGTCCCCCGCCATTTTAAGGGTGAGAAAAATCGAACCTCAAAGAAAGGGAGGGGAAAAAACCCTTAAGGACACAGCCAGTAAAAGCTTGGGCCTCTTTGTCTCCAGTATTTATGCCAGATACTCGTCACCATTAGATCATATTGCTGCTAGACAAACAGGCCAGCACCACCCTATGGGATGCCCAGTACCAACCTGCAGCTTTGGTCCTTCCTGTTTCTTCCACAGGGAAATGATCATAGTCTCTGAGCCTCTGTTGCCTCATCTGGAAAATTCTTAAGATTGACCCCTGCCTCCTGGACCACCACGAAGGCAGATGAACCTAAATAAAGCACTCCTAGTAGCCACAGACCCCAATACTTGCCAATCCCGCCAGCAAGCCTCCGCCCCTCCATTGTGTTTCCAGCCCCACTGTGGTGGACTCAGAGTTGTGCTAGTTGAGTGGCCCAGGCACAGAATCTGTCCCTCTTGCTGAGCAATGCAGTTTATGCCAAGCATCCCCTCTCCTTTATGCAGGGTTTCTGTGACCCTCTGCCAGCAGCTCTTCGCTGGGCGGCTGCCACCATTTACCCAGCGCAAGAAAACTGCCTTTCTTTCCCCATTTAGGGTCTGGTTTTAATTTCTACAGTATTCTCTTTAATAACAATGCCTAATTAAAACATCTGTTAAAAAGTCTGTAACATTAACTTTACAGGGAGAATTTAATAGAATTATATTGGAATTGCAGGCATTTAACGGGCTTCCTAATTAGGCTTTTCTTTGTAAAAAAAAATGGAAAGAAGAAAGAAAGATTCCACAAATTAAAATGCAGCCTCTTTTTTTATGATAAGAGAGGCTGTTGGACCAGTGGCTGGTATGACAGACAGAAATTGAGAGCCAGCAACAGGGTGCAGAGGGCAGCTAAATGGCTAAGGAAAACTCCCCCAAGATGGAGGACAATACAGAGAGGCAACCAACATGGAATGGCAGGTGTCACGCTGGGAGCCTGTCATCTACATTCTCATTTATATCCTAATGATCACCATGGGAACTATCACCAGCCCTACTTGGCTGATGAAGAAACTGAGGCAGACAGGGACATGACTTAGTCAAGATCACAAATGCACGAAGCCAGACCAAGTGGAAGAGCCTGCAAGGCCTATGCTCTTTTTAGTACTCCTCCCAGCCTCCAAGCTGTGCCTCAAAGAGTGTTCTAGAATCCTCTGCAGAGCTGAGTTACCGATTTCATCTCTCCTCCTCCTCTTCCCATGTCCCAGGCTCTGCTCCAGGTTCCTTGTTGGAAAGCCCTTATAGGGGAATGCTTCTGCCTCAGATGCTCTGGCCCTGGCTGTCACTGCCCAGGTCGTCAACATCAAGCTGGGCATGACAGAATAGGAGGGCTCTCCAGTGCCAATGAGGGACACAAGTCAAGAGAGAAATGTCCAGAGATAACCTAGAAGGCCAGTCCTCAGGCCCACCATGCCAACATCTCCCATCCACCCAT
This sequence comes from Ellobius talpinus, assembly GCA_001685095.1. Lineage (NCBI taxonomy): Eukaryota > Metazoa > Chordata > Mammalia > Rodentia > Cricetidae > Ellobius > Ellobius talpinus. Next base: position 8,281 of record LOJH01026423.1, read on the forward strand.
AGAAAGTTCCAGTTCTCAGGCCCCAGTCAGCCCTTAACAGAAGACAGAAGACTCAGGACAGGGTCTGTGTGCTCTGTTTTCATAAGACTGCCACTTGGCTCTGATGCCTTTAAACATTGAGAATCCTATCCAAAGACATCGGAGAGCCCTTTTATCCTCTAGTGGGTACTTAGCCCTCCCAAGGGAGACACCAGAGCTTCAGCACTTAAGGAGAAGCCTTGCCTGTAGTTTGACTCCAGGCTAAATGTCACGGGGGAACATCAAGGAAAGATGTTTAGCAAAGGAGGTCTTGCTGTCTGCAAGAAATAGAAAAAAACAAAACTTTCCTGACCCTATGCTCTCTCAGCTGAATTTGAACCTCAGAAGCAGTCCTCAGATATGGAGGTCGGAACTGAAGACCATTCTGGGATGCTCAGAAAAAAGCTGAGATCCTCTGTGAAGGGTCTGGGTAGAAAGTTCCAAGTTCAAGAGAGGAGGAATTGCTTGTCCTCAGCTTTCACGCACAGCTCCAGCAAGCCTGCCGGTCTCGACCATTCTCTACCACCCGCCAGCCAACATCCACCCAAGGCCGCCAAGCAGAGAAAGATGTAAAGATGGCTCAAACCAAACCACGACCCCCACCATGTTCTGAGTTTGAGCAAGGGGGAGAGACCGTTATTCCCCACTGCAAGTCTATGAGAACATCGTACACAGCCGGGATCCATCCTGATGAATGGCTTGCGTTGCAAGAATAAAAGGAATGGTGGGGTGCACAGGGTAGAACAGGAGGGCAGCTGGAGACAGAGGTAGACTTGAAGCAATCTTGGGCAAATAGCATTCCCTTTTGTGCTTCAGTTTCTCCATTGGGCAAATGGTTGGAGCCTAGGCTTATCTGGCTGTAACCTACAAAAGAATCCGAAAGGACAAAGACAGAGGTGGTTCACTGCCCTTCTCTGCTGTAGGACCAGAGCTCCTAATGGGGACACAGAGCAGGTAGTACACAAAGGCAGGAGCTGGAGCTCTTTTCCTAAAACTATCCTGAATACAGAGCTGGACCTGACACATCCTCAGGGTAAGAAGAGGCCCCCAGACCACCCGTCTTGGCTCTGACTCTCCTTCTTAGGGATTCTACTCCAGTTCTTGTTCTCACCGCCCAGAAGGCCTCAAGACTCTGTGTCCTCCTCTCATTGGTCTAGGCTAAAAGGGTCCACACCCATCACATCAGCTCCCAAACCCTTTCCTAAACACCAAGGAGAGAATCAGAAAACAAGGAAAGGAGCCCTGAAGCTTGGTCACTCTGCTGGAAAAATTCCCTTAAATGGTTTAATGGATGTCTCTGAGTCTCAGTTTCCTAATCCATCAAGTGGGAATAGCACGGAGATGACCAAATTCAGGTTCTAAAGGGCAGAAGAAGCTAATATTTGCAGCCCTTTTAGACACATGGCCAGCATATAAGAAACATTATGGAATTATTTGTTCAATAAATAATACATGAAGATATGAATCCAGCTCCCAGGGCTGATGCAGCTGAGCTTATAGATTCACAGACTTTAAGATGACAGCTGGATCCTGTCTCCATCCCAGCCCCCCAGGAAAAGCTGGTCCTGTGGACTGTCTGTGCCTAGGGGTACCTTCTACGCCACCCAATGCCCACCCTGCTCTACCATACATACACCTGAACACTCACATGGACCTAAACAAGAGCCCATGGGTGGGCAGTGGAAAGCCCCCACCAGAGTTTCTCATGACAGTTCAGGGAAGGCTGGAATTCACAGTTCATTGCGTGGGCAGATTCAGTGGGACCATCTCCTGCATGTCGCTTCCTCTGTGCAATTACTACTAAAATTCATCAAACGGAACTGAGAGGTTTTAACGCCGGTAATTGTGGTGCAAAACGCTTTGTAATTGGTCTCACAAATGAAAGCTGGGGGATGCCCCTGAAAACGCAACCCTGCCCTACCCGTGAACAGTTCAAGGGTGCTGGCTCTGATGTGTTGTTCCTAGAAGCCATCTGGACCCCTCCACTGCCAGAGATCCCGCTGTTAGCTCCCCTGTCTGTGCTGGGGAACGCATTCCTGCAGTTCTGTCTACACTTTTCTTACCAGGACCTCATCTTGTAGAGATGAGAAGTCTGCAGGCCTCGTTGGGGTGACCTTTTTCCATCCTGCTGCTGTGGTGTGGGCTATTTCTCACCTCCAAGCCTTCGTTCCTCCCATTGCCTCCACCTCCAACCCTCATTCATATTTTATATATCTGTGGTCCCCAGGCAGAGACAGCAATTCCTGCCTTCTGTCTTGGCCCCCTCTATCACTGGAGATTTCTACCGCAGCTCCTCCCACTTCTAATGAAATTGTTATATAAGAAAAGGGAGGGTTTTAGTTCAAAAGCCAAGAGCAGAGGGCTTGGGGGCATGGATTAGTTTAATAGAGTGCTTGTCCAGTGTACACAGATGCCTGGGTTCTATCCTCAGCATGACATAAACCCCATTTAGGGTTTATGGGGACCGGAGAGAGGGTTCAGCTGTTAAGATTTTGGTTTCTTTTCTTCCAGAGGACTCAAAATTGGTTTCCATCACCCACATAGAGCAGCTTACAGTCAACTGCCTGCAACTCTGGCTCCAGGAACTCTAATGCCCTCTTGTGGCATCCTAGAGTGCCCACACTCATGTGCATGTGCCCACATACACATACATATGACAAAAATTTAACTGAAAGTTTAACAGCCCGGTGGCACGTAGCTGTAACCCCAGCACACAGGAGAAAGACACAGAAGGATCAGAAGTTCCAGGTCGTTCTCAGCTACTAATGGAGTTCAAAGCCACCTTGGATTACATGATGCCCTGTCCAAGAAAAAAATAAAAATAAAAAAGGCCAGTGGCAGAAAGTTTGTGAGCTGTCTATCTGCCACAATTTTCCCATTCTTGCACACATCTTTTTCTCTTCCTGCAGACTTTCCCACTCAAGGAAGTCTGTTCTCTTTATCTAAGGCTGGCCTTGGACTTGCTTTGATTAGCAGGACTTAGTAGAAATGACACTGATCCAATTCTAGATCAGTCTTTAAGAACCCCAGCCTCTTATACTTCTATTCTCAAGGAAGTCAGCTACAAAGCTATTTGGACTGGAAGCCTGGTCATGAGAGACTTGTAGAAAAACATTTGGGTAGGTGAGGGGCAAAGTCACGTTCTCTTTCCAACTGAGCCACCTGCAAAGTCTGGCCTATGTCACATAGAGAAGAAAACCCACTCAGCTGAGCCCAGCCAACCCACACAAGAGCATGTTTATTTGGTTTTTTTCTCTGCACCAGCTCTTGGGGCTGCTGTCTCATTTAATTCTTGCAACAGCCCTGATTCTCGTTTAACAAATTAGGAAATCAAGACCCAGAGAGATTAATCAATTTGTCTCAAACTCCACAGCCAGCAAGTGGTGAAGGTAACTGAAAACAAAGATTTGAGCTGGTTACCAGAACCAGCCCTTTAGTGTTCATTGAATTTACCAGGGGATCTTGCTGAAAAACAGATCCAAGATTATCAGGTCTACAATGGCGCCAGAAGGTCCACATTTCTGACAAGCTCCCAGGCTTGTTGAAACCTTTTAGTATTACTGTTATGTCCCCATGAGGCCACCGCCTCAAAGGTAAGAATGCGTCTCACGGCACACTGCTTTCTGTGTTATATTTGTTGAGGGAAGGCTTGAAATTCTGGAAGTTCTAAGCACTGGTTGTTTGGTTGCTCACTTGCTTGTCTGCCTGCTTGTTTGTTTTGTGGGAGTGAGGATTGAACCCCGGGTCTCCCACATTCTAAGCAAGCGCACTACCACTGAGATACACCCCAGCTCTCAGAAACAATTTTGTGGGTGGGAGAAAGAAGTGGGAGTCGGTCCTTCTAGAACACTCCGTGATGGCTCAGCCTCTTCCTCAGAGCGCTCAAGAGACTCACAGTTCCCATGTGATGTAGCTGGAGGCAAGAAATCTCAAAGAGGTGGACACCTGGCCAGAGGATGCACATCCAGGGCATCTGTCTGGTACGCAGTCCCTCTCTCCTGCTATGGATGAGGCCGAAAAGCAGACCCTCACCCTCTCCTGGTCCTGAGTCAAACTAGGGGCCCTGCAAAGGACTCTCTTGGTAACATATAGTTTTCATCCCAGCCTCATGGGTGCCCTACTGTGTGTGGACCACAGCCCTCCCTTCTCTTAGCTCCGAGGTCTTCTCTCCACACACAGGACAATGCAGGTGGTCTGTGGTTGTAAGGCTGAGCAGACAGAGGAACGCATGCCAGGTGAGGGTCATATGACAACAGAAAGAGATAACATACACACACACACATACATACACACATACATTCATACACACACACACACACACACACACACACACACACACACTTTCCCTTGGGAATGCAGCCCAGCCACTGACTGCTTCCACCTGGAACCACCAATTGCCAGCTTTCTCAGGAAACCTGGACTAGGGAATTGGTGTGAAAGAGAGAGAGCACTGGGGGTTCTCTGAGGTTGGAGAGAGGAAGGACATGAGGTTTTTGCTGATCCCAGCAGACTAAGCACCTCTTGTCCTTTCACAGAACCTGGGGGCAGGCAGGGACTAAGGGCTGGGGACAAGACAAAAGCCAGAGATCCAGAACATCAGCAAACATCCATGCTAAGCAGAGGCCATGGAGAAGAAACACAGGGACCAGCAGGAAGGGCAGAGCGCTGAGGGACTTAACAGTCCTGTCCCCACCCCCTGCTAAGGAGCCAAACAGCTGGCACTGCTGGGGATAATCAATACTTTGGATGATTCAAGCCAAATGGACAAAGGTCCGCCAAGGAACAAGAAGTCAATTGAGTGACAATATTGATAGAGTCACGGACATGGCGCCTCGCCCGCTAACCCTTGATAGCAGTGAGCTGCTGTTCTCATTACTGCTGATCATGGGTGTTTTAGGAGTGAAATGCCTGGAAACCCTGCAGACCTGTGGCTGGCCAGCTCTGAAGAAGTACAGCCCAGGAACCCCTGGGTGTCCACCTCTAATTATGTCCTTCCCTCCTGTCTCTGGAGTCCCAACCAGCCCCCTCCTCAGGGTGTGTTGTTCAGGCCACCTGTGGTTAGGAATCGGTGGCTACTTTTTGACCAAAGACAGGGCCTGGGAATGCTTCCTCAGGAAATGAGGAACCGTGGAAAGCAGGGCACAGTAGAGTGCTTGCTCTGCAGGCCCCAGGGGCTTTGTTCTCTGCCACTGAAAACACTTCATCATCAAAAGTGCTCGCCACACTTCCCCAGATGTCAGCCCAAATCGGCTCTCAGTGCCAACTAGATACAGGCATCCTCCACTGAGCCTGTTTCTCCCTGCTCAGCTCTAGGTGCCCCCAGCATCCCAGATTGAGGACCACTCTGGGAATTCTGCACTGGTTCTGAAAGGGACAGTGGTCCACGGGAGACAGACTCTATATCTGTGCCAAGGCTGGATGGAGAGTCTAAGGAAGCTCCTGGAGAGACATGGCCTCACCTAGACCCCTCTGACCTGAGGACATCTCATTATACCCCACAGGCTAAGACCTGGCCACCACTTTATAGTTAGCTGCCTGCCTCTCACAGCCACTTGAAGCACAAAGCCCCAGGGAGATTTGAATGGTCTAATGTCTGTCCTTCTCCATGAGCAAAGATCAGTTTCTCTTCCCCTCCTCAAACTCTCGCTGGCTTCACCACCATCTCCATCAGCACCGTTGCTCATGATTACTGTATCCCAGGTGCCACATCAAGTACTTTAAGTGGATTAGTTTCAGCCTTCCCCTTTCCCACAACTACACCATGAGTAAGGGACTGCTCAAAGGGTGAGGTATCAGAAGAACGGCAGCCCTGCTAACCTTCCTGTTGAAGAGCAAAGGCCCCAAAGGCACTGTATGTGCGGTTTCAGTGACTTCAGCCTGGACCAAGGTAGGGCACAACAGCCTAGGCAGCTAGAGTGCAAAGGACAGGCTCAAGAGACAGTGGGTACAACTGGCAGTGGAGAGATACAAGGGGGCTGACACCTGAGAAACAGCTTTAGACCAAGTCTCTCTCACTGCCCACTATTAACACAGCAAGGACATCTGGCAAAGCCTGTGCCCTTTCCCATCGCTTGGGAGAAGCATCAATGGGGGAGGATAGAGGCAGGAACCTCCTTAGTAATGACAGTCACACTGCAGCCCCTGCTGATACCCACATTTCAGAAGAGCTTGTTATTACTACCTGAGATCTTTTCGGGAATCGTTCATCTGAATCTGGTGTTGACTTGTCGTAATGATCCACAATTTTCTGGCTACCAGAATGACCCAACAAAGCTGTTACAATTTCCACTCAGGGAGAAGCTCAGTGTTTTAGGTAACGTGGGTGGCCTGAGGGAAGCTTGTTGAAATATTAAATACAGGGCAAGCCTGCTTCCTGGCCAGTCTGTGACCGGATCTGCCTTGTTTGTGGCATTTTCCCAGAGAACTTGGCAAAAATGTAAGTATTTAAGGAGCCAGTGAATTAATAGATGGTGTGGGAAGGTCCTCAGTCAGTTCAAGTTCAGGGACTCCAGGTTCTTTGCTCCCACTGAGATCTCTCCCTTAGACCTAAAAGAACCCCCTACTCCAGGCTGAGGGTGTAGCTCTGTTGGTAAAGTGTTTGCCCAGCACTCATGAAGCCCTGTTTGAACCCCAGCACCATATAAACCAAGCATGCTGGTTCCTGCTTTTAATCCCAGCACTGGGGATGTGAAGGCAGGAGAATCGATCCTCAGCTTCCTAGGAAGTTTGATGGCGAGTTGGACTACATGAGATGGGGTGGGCAGCTGGGGGTGTGGCGGGGGCAGGGTAAAAAGAATTCCCTATTCCTCATGCAGGGGCCTCAGTGGACTATATCATGGGTTTGCAGTGCCATTTACTCTGCCCTGGCCATGAAGAGACACACAGACAACACACACACACACACACACACACACACACAAGGAACTTATACAGGACATACACATACACACTAGGCAGTATGGGCCACCAGAACACCAGCAATTTAGCTGTTGCTCCCAACTGGAGTGCAAAAGAGAAGAGAATTTATCTACAAATACCGCACGGCCATGGAGAGGTTGTTTAGGAAGCCTCCAAGCTTGTTTACCAAATTATGGCATTATGTATTAACTGTTCTGCTCTAAATGCATTTAGCACTTGTTTTTAATCTTCTCACTGTTCACACGTAGAGCAGAAAGGACGCTGAGCTGGGAGGAGAGGACAAGGTCACTGATAAATGCTTGCCACTCTGTCTACTGCTGGGAGTGTGGTGGCACCTCCAGCTTCTACAGAAGCTGGGGTTTGACCACGGTCAGAGGCAAGGGTGTCACCTGGGCAATAGCAACTCAAAGACTAACAAGACTGCAAACAGTGGGTCTTTAGGACCCCTGGCTAAGGGACAAAGATTTGTAGCAAGGTTTAAAGGATCAAGAACAACTCTGTGTGTGCTCATCTAGACCCTAAAATGCCCCCAGGGGCCTCAGGGCAAGAAGTTCTCAAAAGATGTGGGGGAGTCTAAAGTGTTGAGAGAAGCCCTCTCCAAAATAGCAAATTTAGCTAACCCTGGGCCAGACAGTTCTTTAAAAGGAAAAATCAATTGCTTCCTCCATAAACTGAAATTGTTATATTTTCTCTACCTCATTTCCTGGACTTTTACTTGGTTCTGCCTTTTGGGGCAGGAATGGAGGGCCCTTAGGAACTACCAAGTCACAGACTAGAAAGAGGAAAGAATAAAAATACGCCTTCAGCTTCTTATGTTTTCTGGGAATTATGATCTGTCATATCTAAGGCAATAGTGTCCAAGCCTTGGGTTCCTCATCTTTAAAACAAACTAAAGGGACTTTCTTAGAGTCGGGAGACCTACGTGAGAATCACGTGCCCCACGTGTAAGGCCCTTACCACAGCACCAGATACGCTAGCAGGACAAGTTCACTGTGATTACTCACTGTGGTTCTCCCAACAACCAAAGCAGTGTGTAAGCTGGTGTTCACCATGGTCACACATCTGCTAAATGGGGTAGAAACAGGGCAGCCAAAGGGCAATCTCCTTTTGTTACCCCCTTCCACCTGAGGAGAGCCCAAACTGCCAGCCTCCTGGTTCAGGGCAGACTGAATGCCCTGAGGCCAGGCAGGAGGTCTGCCCGATGTGGTTCAGATTTCTCCACTGGGAATGTATGAAAGCACACAAACACCCATGCGAGGTTCACGGTGATCTCATTAGTGGGGACCCTGTCTCCCTGAGCACAGCCCCCAATGGAGCACTTGGCCCCCAAACCCCAGCACTGCCCTCATGGTTGGCTTCACTTTGCATGAACAGAATTGGGGAAAGTTGGTCTAGGAGCAACCATGCGACAGCTTTTCCCCTGCCTCTTTCTTCCTTCCCCATTTTGCCACCCCACCCCATTTCAACAGCCAAGACCTTTTCATTCCAGGCCCAGGGCACAAACCCTGCACTTCCGAAGGAAATAAGCGCTGAATAGATTTAGCAGATTCTGATAAATGTCACATTTATTTTGGTGCCAATAGAGTCACTGCATCTTAATTAAGACCCCACCACCCACCCACCCTGCCCCAGATGTTGGTGCTGATGGGAATGACACACGCCACAGACTCCACTGACACAGGGGAAATGAGACTCCTGTAAGCCAGTGCTAGGAAGTGGTGCTGGGCTTGGCTCTTCCACACTGGGACACTTTCTAGGGGGCTGGTTCCTCCAAGTAAGTCTTTCTGATACCTTTTTTTTCCTGCTTCAGTTTCCTCATAAGGAAGAAGAGCCACCACTTTCTACCCTGGGACACTTCCCTCCTTAGGGCTGAGAGCCACAGACATGTTCTAAGCCTGTTTGCTAATTCTAATTGATTCCAAGCGGCATTCCCCAGCCAGAGAAAGGTCGACTGGGACAGTAGTAGGGTTGCTACGTGGGCGTGGGCGGAGCTGAATTGGGTGGCTGAGCCAGCAACTTCTAGCCTGCCAGAGAGTGAAAGCAGGGAGATTCCAGCCTCTTGTCCAGAAAGTGCCACCTAGGATAGGAACCCAGGCCCTGGAGGGAGGGGGATGCTGAAAGGGGCGGGGCCAGTAGCATAGGCCATCTTTTCATTTGGTTCCCAGTAACTGGAGTAAAAGACAAAAGACACAGAGGGACCTGACTCCTAGCGTTCCCTGTCACCCCCACTCAACCAGCCTCAAAGGCCTTGGGGACAGGATAACACAGGAGGTGATGAGGTGAAAGTCAGGTGGCAGGCCCTCGTGACGCTCCCCCACTCACAGTAGATGGAAATTCACTCTCTCTGCATTCTGCTGAGCCTAGGTGCTCTCCCGAGGCTCTTCCTGTGATTTTATGTTCTCAAAGCTTTCCTTTTTGTCAGAGTTATGAACCAAAGCCTGCAACTCTACTCTTGGAGTAAGGAGAAGGTGTTAAGAAGTATCAGAGGGAAACTCAGTGAAAAGAGCCTCACAAGCCTATGGTAGAGCCTGAGATAAGGATAGGAGCTGGATGCCATTGTGCTTACAACTTAAATTTAATTAAAATAAAATAAATAAAATAAAATAAATAAAATAAAATCCAATTAAAAGTGCAACTTCTCACCAACCAGCTAATGTCAAGCGTTCAACAGCATGTGCTTGCACCCAGCCTATTGGGCAGCAGAGACAGAGAAGACTCCTATTACATGAGAAAACGCTCATGGAAGGAGCTGTGGTGGACTAGAGAGAGGACAGAAGTACCATCCAGAGAATAAATCAACTTTACAGTATGTAGGAGGGTCACATGGGTCACTGAAACTGACAGAGTGGAGTTAGAGTCCCAGGGCAGAGAGCTTTACCATCTGGATAAGACAGTAGGGGAGAGTGTCTCTGAGAAAGTCACATTTCACCAGTGACCCACAGGAAGACTGTATGAGGGAAGAGAGTTCCAGACCAAAGGAAATGCCCTCAGGCAAGAATGTGCAGGGCCTTGTTCCCGGAAAAGCAAAGAATAAGGTGTCATGATCTGTGCCTATAGCCCCGGGTATTTGGGAGGCTAATGTCAGAGGGTTGCTTGAGGCTATCAGTTCAAGACCAGTGTGGACAACAAAGCAATAGAAAAAGGAGAGGTGGGTTGGGAAGGAGAGAGGAAAAGATGAAGGGAAGGAG
>LOJH01026424.1:0-18404 GCA_001685095.1 Ellobius talpinus
GATGGGGAGAGCTTGGGGGGTTGGGATGGTTGGAATAGAGGAAGGATGGTTATGTTAGCAGGGAAGTAGATATCTTTGAGTATTTTTTAAAACCATCTTATACTGGGCTTTTCTTTGCTGGCAAGTTTTTAGTTACTACTTCAATCTTTCATTGGTATTAATCTGTTTCTTATTGATTCAGTCATGGTGCATTGTATATTGTGAGAATTTGTCAGATCTTAGCTAGATTAATTAAGAAGATAAAACAAAGATTTCAAACAGCTTCTTTGTCAGGGGTAGGATTTGGGGACCATTTCCTCTTCTCAGTGCTGGGATGCGGTCTGGTTTGAGCTGGTGCAGGTGTTGCAAATGCTGTCACAGTCTGTAAGTGCAAATGTTTACCTCAGATAAGAAAAATGAGAAACGCAACTGGACAAATTACAGTAAATTCTCGAGAAACTAAAAAACAAATCAAAGGACCTATTGTGAATAATTATATACCAATATGAAGATTGTAAAAAATACAAATTTATTTACTGAATATAAGCTACCTGAAGCACACTTTAAAGTGACTGAGGAAGCACTGACTACTGGTGGAGGACTTCGTCCACATTTGCTGAGCCAACACTTAGAGATCAAGAGTATATAAGAGCTACAAAGTATAGATTGTGAAGAGCTGTTAGGAATCTGAGGGAGGAAGTGTCAAGCATTTCTTTCTTCTCACATTCAGATCTTTGTATCTCTCCTGTAATCACAGGTATAGATAAAAATCTCAGAAGTTAGTCGATAAGACTTTTGATAAAGTTCTCATTGTCATGTGAAGTTAAATGTAAGAATAACTCCATTCTAATTTGCAGAACCTCCTCAGGAACAGAAAAAGTATCCTAGCAGCATGAATATACTGAACTTACAATCTCAGCACTGGCCAGGCAAGGTGCCCCTTGGCATACTTTAAATATGTATGATTCCTAAGATGGAAAGTGTCAACAAATAATCTGTTTGATTTGTGATTGAAGTAATTCAAAATGGACAAATTTACATCAATAATTATAATTTTAAAATATAGTTCTATACGTTTTATTTTTGAAGAGTATACAGAGTTCAACAATGTATCTACAAAACTAAACTGCTTGTATTTATAAACTTTTATTTTCTTACTCAATTGTTTTATCACTACCACTATGTACTATGATTCAAAGGTAGAATTTTACACGCGTCTTAGCTATTTCTTCTGAAATGAGGTTGAGTATTCCTAAGTAAATATTTAGATCAAATTTGTTTAGTATACTTAGATTTGATCTTAGCACTTTTCTACAGTTTAGACATGGTTCATCCTCTGCCCTCCCGAGGATCCAGGCTTTTTCCTCAACGTGTTCATGTGAGAGTTTGTAAAGCCGTTAGGACTTTGGTATGTTCAGAGCCCAGGACTAAGTCCATAAACCCACTAGAGAGGATTGGGGTGATTCTAAAGGGAACTTGGCTTAATTACCCTGTGGGTTAGTTGTATAAAAGCTTGCAATAGACCCCACTATTGCTCTGTCTGCCAGTGGCATATTCCTTTCATATATGATTAGTCTGATTTGACACCTTCAGTAGAGGAGAGCTTGCACTATGTCTTTCTCTGGAACTTGGAGAAGTGTTGAATAAGTATCTCTGCTTGTTTCAGTTACTAAGCTTCATGTATTTTGTTTTAGTAATAAAATGGGCTAATTCACAATAATACCAATTTCTTATGGGTTTCACACAAGTGACTGGCCCTGAATAGATCCAACCACCTTTACTTATACATCAAAAACAAGTATGTTTTTCCACACTAACAAACAAGTTTTTTCCGTTCTCCAATATCCATCTTAACCAAAAACAAATATGTCAAATAGGATTTTTCCCAACTTTTACACCAAAACATCTTTAAATCAAAAACAACACATAATTTTGTTTGCTTGGTGAAACATCAAGCCAGCTAGATCCTGCCTTTATAAAACTAAAAGTTGATTGACATAGGCACACATTTTGAAGAATAACAATCCCATTCAAAACATATTTACAGAAATAGGGGTAATCAGCTTCCAATCCTGTCATCACAGAATCAGAACAGCTCCCAGGTTCTGCAGTAACAGCTGGAATCTACAGGCAAGACACCCGAGAACCATGAGTTCCCAAAAAATTTCATGAGAAGATAATCAAGAAAAACTGGGGTTTCCAAGAATGATCATATCTGTCCAACACAATTGACAAAATGTCATTAAAACTGTGAAGGGAATTTCCAGTATTACCAGAGTAGAGAGCATGCAGGGTGTGCAGTCCTAGCAGTATTCTGTGCTGTCTCGACGTCCACGGGTCCTTGCCGAGTAAGACTGCCCCCATGGGCTTTTGCCTCAACTGCAGACACAATGGACAAATACTCATATACTGGTCTAAAACTGGGCCGCACAGCTCCCAACAAATAGTCACTCTTCTCAGTGCTGGCACATGCTTGCCGTCCACGCCTGGACATGGAAGCTGTTGCAGGTGCCTTTGCAGGTTCTGTACTGCTCTGCCATAGTCCACACCACTACCATGGGCCTGTGCTCTGGTCACAGATGATGTTATCCCAGACACTGTTCTATGTACCTGCCAGCATCCTTCCATGCAGCCTCTGTATTAAAAGTTCTATCAGAACTTCTTGTAAGAACGTATAATTTATGCCTACTTCTGCCTTTTCCTGTATCACTGTGAGAAACGCTATTTTCCAAGATAACACAATAATACTTAGCCTCATCCTCTATTTGTAGCTCAGAGATGTGTAAATTTCCAGCATTTTGAAGTATCTTTGGATCCAGAAAATATAATGAAGACTCTTGCCCCATCTTCTTCTCTGAGACTTAGTACAGAAATAAAAAACAACAAGGAGGGCTTCCCTGCATCTGCTGCTGTTAGGGTTCAAGAGAAGTTCCCAATAAAAGACTAACAGTCATGTATTCAATAAACAAGAGTGATTTATTAGTTCCAATGTTGTACCTCAGATCTACTGTTGACTGTAGTGTCTGCTTTGTCAGGTTCCTTTTATAAGATTATATTAAGAGCACCTTCTCTGTACCTCTTGGATTGACACCCAGGCTCCCCTTGCACTCTGAGGAGTGGCATCAGTGTTGGTGTTAAAAACATTTACTGATAGAAGTGAGAAGGCAGGGGAGGGGCCAAACTAGAGCCTTGATAGGCTCTCCTAGGAGCCCTCATATAGATCAGGGCCATGACAAGTTTTTAATAATGCCATCCAGGGATCAGACCTTAGCTTGAGTTTACTGGAAGTGGCTGGAGCTGAGCAATCAGTTCTCAGAGAAAATCACATCTCAGGAGCACCCAATCATCAGGCACCCTCTTGGTCTTCTGCTGTCTTAGTAAATGACAACAGTCTTCTGATATCTAAAGATAGCTCTCCCTACTATGCTGCTAAAAGGTCCCTAACTACTAAGACCGCCCATCAATAAGACTCCAGACTAATCTTTCTTCCACCAATCAACCCCAGATTAATCCCTTCTCCCTGGAATTCCCCTCACTTTGCTTCAAATGACCTTACAATACCAAAAGTTTATATGGGGTTGATTAGTCACCTGCCTTAAACCACTATATACACCCCTTTTCATTCATTTTCCCTCTTGTTTTCTGTATGTTTGCTTAAATACTTGTGTTCAAATTAATTCCGAGGGTTTTTTGTTTGTTTTTGCTTTTGTTTTTGTTTTTTTGTTTGTTTTGGTTTTTGAGACAGGGTTTCTCTGAGTAACATCCCCGGCTGTGCTGGTACTCACTTTGTATATCAGACTGGCCTTAAACTAACAGAGATCCCCCTGTCTCTGCCTCCTGAATGCTGGAATTAAAGGTAAGCACCAATATCCAAGCTTGGTGTGTGTGTCATTTAAAGTTGAACTGAACTGAGGAGTGGAATACAGTTTCTTTGTTACAAATAATATTTATTTCTTCATTCGTCTAATTATCTGAAGAAATTTCCATTTACTTTAGCAATCAATGACATGAAAACATTTGAAAGCTTGCACTGATTTCTCGATAAACCTAAAATTAAGACTTTAATCCCAGAGTTTTCCTTTGCCAACTTCATATGTTGGATCAGCTACTCCTACATCCTAGGTTTTCCTTTTTCTTGCTGAATTTTTTTTATTTTAAAATATTATGCATTTGTGTTTGTCCCCAAGTATATGCACCACTTGTGTGCTAGTGCCCATGGAGGACAGAAGAGACCCAAGGATTGTAATTACAGCACTTATGAGATGCCTGATGTAGGTGTGGGAACTGAACCTAGGTCCTCTGCAAGAGATGTATGTACTTTTAACCACTGAACCACTTCTCAAAGCTTCCGTTCTCAATGTATACTTGTTTTGCAAGTATTTATATGTTGTATATCTCTAAAGAAAACATTTGCAAATGTATAGTTGTGATCCTGAACATCAGAAATTGCGTTCCTTCTCTCATACTTGAGTGATATTTTGACTATATTCTAAAACAAATTGTTCTTAAAAATATGGAAATATTGCTAGATTGTATTTTATTGCTTTTTTGTTCTTAAGACAATTAATTGCCTGCTTTCTAATTTTTGTTTGCTATTTATGACCACTTGTGTTTGTTACTTTGGGGATCTTTTTTCAGCAGAATACTATACTTTTCTCATTTTGGGGGGAGTTTGAGATAGGGTTTCTCTGTGTAACGAGTCTGGCTGTCCTGGAACTCACTTCATAGACTAGGCTGGCCTCAAACTCACAAAACATGTCTCTGCCTCCCAAGTGCTGGGATTAAAGGTGTGTGCCACTACTGCATGGCTTTCTGAAATGTTTTAGCAGTTTTCTGTTGTCTGATTTCATTTGTTGGTTGGGTATCATAGTGAGATTTCTAAGAAGAACAAAGAACCCAAGGATCTAATTTCATTGAGTAGGAGCTGAGCTTCTTGTTATAGTTGGCACTTCTGATCAATATACTTCCTGATTATTTATTTATTTTAGTTAGATAACATTTGTTTCATTTATTTTATATACCGACTGCAGTTTCCCCTCCCTTCTCTCCACCCCATTGCTTCCCCCTCTGTCTCCACTTTCATGGGCTTGAGTAAAGCATGACACATTAAGTTGAGGCAGGACCGAGTTCTTCCCCTTGTGTCAAGGCTGGTTGAGGTAATTCAGCATGAGGAACAAGTTCTCAAAAGTCAGCTAAGCACAAGGGACAGGTTCTAATATCATTGCTAGGAGCCTTATAGGTGCCTGAAGAGGCCATCTTATGTAATCAGATTGGTGATTACTCTCATTGTCATGAGAGATATCTGTCCAGTAACTGATAGAACCAATGCAGAGATCAATATGCTCCGAGTGGCATCCTGAGAAAAATCCACATTTTGGTATCTTTCTTCTCTGTAGCTATTATTATTACACCAAACAGGTTTCAACCTGAGTTGCCATAATATTTACTTTACTTCCAGTGATGTCAAATATCTGACAAAAAGCAACTAAAGAAAGAGTTACTGGAGGCTTCATGTATCTCATGATACCTTGGCCCATTTCTCTCTGTGTTAAAGAATTGAGCAAGACACACACTACTGGTGAATCAGGATTCTCTTCATTAGAATCTTTGTCTTATTGATGGACAAATTTTAAAATGGACTCATAAGGAACCATGGAACTACTTTATTTCAATTTGAAAGAAAAATAACAAGGCAGACAATCTGTACATCACAACAAATCTTGAAAGAAGAGAAATGGAAAAGAGAAAAATCATGCCTTTTGTGTTGAGATCAATAGTAGTGGTAGCAATGGTGGAACATACTTTAGAAGGAAAAATGGGATCTTCATAGAAAAGAGTGAGAATGCTAGGGAAAGCATCTTTAGGAATTTAGACAGCATCTAAAGAAGATAGAAAAAGGTGACAAAGAGAAATTGCACTTTTGAGTTAGAACTGAGAAAACAGCCTGACTTAGCAGTAAAGACTTTCAGAAACTGACCCAAGGGAGGAGTTTTGGGATATATAACCACATTCTCTAGCTAAGGAGTAATTATTTCTCCCATCTCCTTAGCATATCTTCATGTGAATCAACTTTCTTGAAGGGTAATCTGGCTAGGTAACTGGCTGGCCTACTTGGATTAACTCTTTATGGAGTGGACAATAATAGTATGCAATGTTCTAATACTATGGACAGATAAGAATATCACAACTCCACCTAGAACCAGATGTAGAAGTCAGATCTCAGATTCCATCATTTTGACCATGAGAAATTTTTCATTAAGAGTATTAAAAGAAAATAAACAAATACCCTATCTTTGTATTTCTACACTTTCATATGGTAAATGAGAGGTGGGGTCCAAGTCTAACTATGTTATGAAGATAGTGTCTATCTTCGGTGGCTTCCAAGCCTACCAATGCCTATGTAGCTTCCTGTATTAGTCAGGGTTCTCTAGAGGAACTTACAAAACCTCTATAGTGTATTTCCCATATAATTATCATCATTAACTTTTCTCTTTTTAGTAGTTATATTTCTAATAGGTTAAAGTATATTTTTATATCAGACAGTTCCATGGTATTGTAGCATGAATAATAAAAACCCAGAGACAGATATCGGGGTTCAAGCTGAAGATCAAAAAAAAAGTCTGTCTAGCTCAGTTGGTAGAGCATGAGACTCTTAATCTCAGGGTCATGAGTTCAAGCCCCACATTGGGCACCATTTGTAGATGGGAGCTTCTGTCACACCCAGTCCCAAAGCTGTTTAGTCTCAAATAAACACACAGGGGCTTATATTAATTATAAACTGTTGGGCTATTGCTCAAACTTATTACTAACTAGTTTTCACAAATTAAATTAACTTATCATTCATATGTATGTTTAGTCACGTGACTCAGTGCCTTTTCTGATTTAAGGCATTTTTATCTTGCTTCCTCTGCATCTGGCTGTTGACTGACTCTATGCCTTTCCTCTTCCCAGAATTCTCCTACACTGGTTGCCCCACCTATACTTTCCTGCCTGGCTTCTGGTCAATCAGTGTTTTATTAAACCAATTCAAGTGACAAATCTTTACAATGTACAATAGCATTGTCCAACAGCATTGTATTTCCTTCTCAATTCCAAGGATGTACTTTCCACTTTCCCTAAGTTCTCTTAGCAGCTTTAATGTTACATTGCAAATGTTGTGATATTTACCAGTTAATGAGAACAAAAATGTGCATGCCTTACCAAAAACAAATCAAAAGACAAACAAACAAAAAACTCATAGTCTCATCTGCACATGATCATCTTTGTCATAAAATTTTAAAAGTAAAGATAATTTGGCAAAGCTGATATTCATTGCAGTCAAACCTTTTCTTAGCATCTCATCTGCTAAAATGTTATCCCCACCATGAAATCTCATGCTACTAGAGGGTCAATTTGCTAAAAATGTGATGAGGATTATACAAATATAACCGAGTCATGTGAACATCTGTAATAATAATATAACTTTCTGTTTATAGAGTGACATTCAGTAAGGTACTGAAAGAACAGAGTTTCAGCATGCCTGTCATATTTCACTCTTACAACATGCAAGAATGAAGTACAATTGTATAATTTCAAAGAGTATATTTAGTAAATGTTTATCCTCTTCAGTAAAGAAATGATTTTTACAACAAAAATAGAAATCCCATAGATGATTTTGTAGTACCTAAAGAGAGATTTACATACGTTATTGTGTTTCAAATAACTAGCTACCAATAACCTTGTGGCATGCTGAAATTTTTGCCTGAATCCAACAATCTATTTTTTCATTTATCAGTCCTTTGTGTCCTCAAGCTTGGAAAAGAGATGCAGTGTTACCAGCTCAAACTTCAAACTATACAATTTATTCTGTATTTTATTACCTAACCTATACAGAATACTCATAAGGAATAAGAATGTTGCACAGGGGGCATAGTATACTCTGATCACAATTAGGCAAATTTATGTATCATACATGGTCCACCATAATATGAACCCACCACTGTTCTCTTAATTTTTGAGTGTTTGCTATTTAAATTTGAACTCTACTGTGCTCTAAATTCAACAACTGCCTTTTTCACATTTATCCATGATCCCTAGTGTTTGATATGGCAAAGATGCAGCTACTTCTCTTGATTAAATGAATACAGGTGGTGAAAACTGACCTCAAATTACCTTACCAAGATTTTAGCAACAAGATGCTATGATGGACACTTCCGGAGTTAAAAAAAAGTTATATTCTGTAACTGGAGACAATCTGGACAAGAGTGATTTGTCACAGGTGTGGGATTTCTGGCCATGCCCTGGAAGAAGGCCAATGTAGAGCATTCCCCGTCCAGTGCTGTCCAGTGACTCCCTGGGAAAGCAGCTTGCCAACTGAGCACTTCAGTCACATGTTCATCCAGGGTGAAAGATTTGTGCTCTTTTTCCATAACCATGGCTCGCTGACCTCAATATTATGAAGTTAAAATTAGAATCAGGACAAGTGCAGCAAACAAGTTGCCTCTGTTTTCCATTCAAGCGTATAGCTTGGAGACACAATGCAAGAGAATGAATGTGATTTGAACAATTCAGTGTCACTAGAAGGCTCAAAAATCCTGTTCAGAAGTTCTTAGGAGAACCGAGACCCATCCAGAAAGTAAGATTTATTGTAGCACTTGGTAAACAAAATAAAAGAAGTTTGTTACATTTTACTAAGTTAATGTTTCCAGATCTAGTTACACAAATCTCTTTCAATGTTTGGGTATGGAGGCTCTGGGTTATACTGATGGGACAATACCTTCCTTAGCATTTGACTTTTACAACAGCACCATGGGGTCAGGTACTGTCTGAAAGCCACTAGTAACTAACGTTGGAGGTGTCTGCATAGCAGCTTTTTCAACATTTTCAAATTGTCAAAAAAAATTAAGGACTCCTTTAATTGTCTATCTGTTCTATACAGAGTCACTTATTATCTACCCTACCATGGCTTTACGTTATTTACTAGCAGAAGTTTATTTTAGATGACTTTTATTTGTCAGTCTCTTGGTCTGCTGTGAAGGTATCGTTAACATGTAATGCTTTTAAAGGTGGCAACATTGCATGATTGTCACAAATCTATCTCTATTTTCATTTGTGTAGCGTAGAGTCAATAAATTCTTGCTGACTGGCAATGTGCCTTTCAGTCATGCATATTATGTAAGTCGGTTATGAATGAGAAGTCCTAAATATTTCATTTTGTTTGTGTTCTCCTGTTCTGCTATAAACATACAATGTCTTTCTGGACTACATTAGAGAAACTGCATGGAGCTTTTATTTTATCATATAAGTGATGTACAAGATTCCAAATAGAATATGACTCCTCAAGAGAAATGACGAAGGAATTATTGCTAAAATAACAAAGTTGCAATGTATCATAATGGTGCAAAAGTGTATGTGAATGCAAGGTGTTCTGATGCTGGGGAAAATAATGGTCTTTTTTCAATTTTTTACTTTCATTTAGCACAATACAATGTCATTTCATTTGCTTTTTCTTTATATGCTTTTGTTACTATTACAGTATCGGTATGAAATGTATCACAAAATTAGCAAGCTTATTAAAAATACATCAGAAAAACTATAACTTACTAAGCTGTACCTTTCAACAAGTTTTAGGAATCAGGATTACTTACTACAGAATTTTAAAATTTTAAGTTTCTCAATAGATCTAAATTTGTCCTGTTTAAGAATTCCTCAATGCTGAAGATTCTCAGAAAACTTTATTATCT
The DNA here is from genome assembly GCA_001685095.1 of Ellobius talpinus. Lineage (NCBI taxonomy): Eukaryota > Metazoa > Chordata > Mammalia > Rodentia > Cricetidae > Ellobius > Ellobius talpinus. The sequence goes on from LOJH01026424.1 coordinate 9,702, forward strand.
ATACAAACCAAAAGTTATATGTTTTCTACATTAAACATGACTAACCATAGCAGTTATTAATGTTTTTCAAATTCTTCTAGTTAACTATTTTGGAAGGATTCTCTAAATCCTCAGTAATTTAGAGAAGAAAAGTAGAATATAAATTTAAGCCCACCGAAAATAAATGTATTTTTCCAGAGTCCATTTTAATTGAGGAAGAACTGATGTATAAACATTCCTTATTGTAAAATCAAGTAAGAAAATGTCTTGGTCCAAACTTGCAATAACAACCTAACTAACACATTAACCCAGACTGCAATGATCCTGAAGCATATCTTCTATTTGTCTGGATATAAACGTAAATATTTTAAAGATAGAAATAAATAGATTGTTTTATTCAGAATATGATAAATATAGTTACTACAATGTCAGTATACACATGCAAGTATATCTGTATATTCATTTGTGCATTCAGTTTTGTGTCTATGGAAGAAACAAACCCTTGAAATCTTCTCAATGTTTGTTTTAACTGTCAATGACCACTAGATGGCACCTAGTATTTGGCAACCTGCACGCTCCTTTATTTCTAGTGCTTAAAATAGTTATAGCATCAGGTCAGTTCTGACAGGGCAAACATTAATCTTGTCTCAGACATGCAACTGTGCCCTGTCAGATATCTAAATTTAAAATGCATGTCGTTTCCTGGTCAACAAAAAATACACAGCATTATTTTATTGTTTCTGTTACATTCTTAAAGTGTACTAAGACCATTGTGAGGTTTATTTTTTTTTAAAAAATCATTTGACATGCATCTTTTTCAAGTGTGGATTTGGAGCATTTTGAACTAAGAGTGCCCGTTCTTGAAACATTGGTTTCATTCTACCAAGGCTATGTTAAAGCAACCTTAAAGCAGATGCTTAAAACTTAAATGACCAAACTGTTACCAACACTATTTAGAATAATACAGGCCTTTATTTTATGAATGAACTAATTCTTTAATAATTTTAGTAATGTATTTTGACAACATCCTGCACTATAGCACCTGAATGCAATGTTGCTTATCTTTCCAGAACATTTTATGGGAACTTAAAAAGAAAAGTAAATGCTTATTTAAATATAAAACAAACATCTAATAAGTTGTCTAGAAAAATGGAAGTATCAACACAATTACCCCATCATCAATGAATTCAAAGTAATGAGAATTGGACTAAAACAAGTAGCTTGTATGAGAGATAAAAGAATGCATTTCCCTGGCATTACTATCACAACAGGTATTTCTCTATTTCTCTTTCATCTGCTTGTGTATTTCATGCCCACGGTCATTAAACTGTGGTCTGTTTGAGACCAGAGTAGTCTTCTTGCTTTCATAAAACCCCACCCATCTCTTGGTTTTTCACTTTTCTCTCGTCCACGATTCTTTTCTACTCCCATTGATTTTGCTATCGCCACCCCTTTGCTATCTGTCCTCGTTCTGTTCTGTCTCTCTGCTTCTGCTTGAGCAGATGGCTTCCCATGATTCCATGTACTACCAAGCATTTGACAGTATCTACACTCTTTTATTGCTCTTTTCTGTCCAACTTTCTTTTCTGAGTCCCAGATTGGAATATATGTGTGTTTGGGGGGCTTGAGCACATTTATGGTTAAAAAAGTAACTCAAAATTACCATATCCCAAGCTGAAATCTTTCTCTTTCTCTCTAACCTCCTCACCCCTTTAAATGACACACACACACCCATCCAACCCAGGAGCTGGGAAATTCTCAGATCTCACCCCCTTTCCCTTGCTACTTAACAACAGTAATCTCTGCATCCTTTAACTCTCCCTGGGATCTGGTCCGTTCTCTCTACACCATTTGAATCCCTAATATTTTCTTAACTATTCTCACCATCTATCTGCTCCTTCTATCTCCTTTTAAAAAATGTGTACTTGACAATTACAATTCTCATCCTTATTCCCCTCTGTCTTTAAAATGATGTTCCTTTCCCTAACCATGGCTTCAATCCTTTGCATGGGGAATCTACTGTTCTGTTTTAAGGTTTACCCATTAGTGAAAATGGCTATAATTTAATGAGGTTGAGCCTGCCGTACTATCAAATCAATACCGTGACACAATGGGCATTTACATTTCAGTAAAGTGTTCATGTATGTGAGAAAATACTCATTATAATCATTGCACACCCACAAAAAATAAATAAGGAAAAATGTCAAATGCTGATCTATGCAAAGCAGCCTTCATTGTGAGACATTTTTATATGGTCACTACTACTACTGTTACTTACTCTGATTAAAAGTTCTTAGTGTGATGAGTCATAACTGAGTTCTAGAAGTGTTCAATAAATGCGTATTATTTGAATGCCTACCCTCTTATAGATACTAGAATCTTCAAGATTAGACATGGAATTCTATTTAATTTTGAATTACAATGCCTGGTTTCATCTCTGTTATAAATTATACCTTGAGCAATGTAAGAAAGGTGTGTTAATGTGTTCAATTTCCTTATTATTTATACGCCCTGTTTGAATATCATTCTTGATAATATATTCTCTACTGTGAATATGGAAAAAGTAGGGAAATGTATATTGATATGAAGCTAAATATGCAGTTCACAACTGAATGGAAGCTAGATTTTATCAGTACATTTTTCCATAAGTATATTGAAAAGTAACACTGAATTTCATAAACATAAACAATTATTAATAGATTAACCAAAATGGAACATTTGTTTTCAGTGTTTAGATTTTTTTAGCTGATTCTTTGGAAATTTCACATCATGTACCCCAATTCTGCTCATCTCCCAGTTCGTCCATATCTGTCCCTTGCTCTTGTTGTCCCCCAAAGGAAAGCTAGAAAGTAATAAAAAACAGATAAAAATAAACTATTTTAAAAAAAGAAAAGAAAAACACTTCACTCCTCTCTTGCCCTTGCATTCATCGTAGCAGCACTGGGAGCTGCTGTGTGTCATGCAGTACACCTTGTTCAAACAGTGTAATTTGCTAATGTTCCTTGTGTAATGAGTTGTTGGTTTGGTTCAAGGTCTCTGGCTTTGGGACACCATCAATTACTAGACCCTCAAAGGCATTCCTGATATTCTGCTGTCGGCTCCAATCAGGAAGATCCTACAGCTATAGTTTCACAACATCAGTACCTTCAACCACTACATCAGATTATAGATGGGGCAGATATTGGCTTGTTCCCAGTTGGCAGCTGAATTAGTCTGTCCAGTCCACTGGGACCACATCTTTTAGGTGAGGAGTGGAGCCAACTCATCCAGGCCTGAGGTTAGGAGCTGAAGGGCCCTCCCAAGTGTAGGGAGCCAGTTCTCCTACTAAGGGCGAGGGCAGCCTTTCCTTTCTAGGGTCCCAGTGGACACTGGAGACCATGTTGTACCAGAGGGTCACGATGTCACCAGGGCCATACAGATGGGGTGGATATCTTTGCCACCAGGAGACCTTTGAGACTTCCTGGCTCCGGCCTGCAACCTGGGACTGTGTTGATGTTTGTGTTTCCTGTTACTATTGAAAACAGTGAAGAAACCTGGGTTCTTGGGGGGAGAAAGCCTTGCAGATCTGAGTACCCTGCACAGCAACCTGTGACTGTGGTGACAACTGGACCTAGGCTGCAGCCTGAGGCCGTGTCTTTGTCTGTGACTGTGTTGTAGCCATTGTCTGGGTTGACATCAACAGAAAAACACATGCTTGAAACTTGAAAGGACAATATTCATCCTCATATGGAAAAAGACAAAAACCCAGAACAGTTTTTTTTAAAACCCTGAATAATTAAAGAACTGCTAGAGGTATCGCCATCCCTTACTTCAAATTGAAATACAGAGCTGTAGTAATAAAGATAGCATAGTGTTGGCACAAAAACCACACATTGATCATTGGAATTGAATTGAAGATCCAGACATAAATCCACACACATATCGCCAACTGATTTTTGATAAAGAAGCCAGAAGTACACACTAGAGAAAAGACAGCATCTTCAACAAATGGTACTCTTCAAACTGGATGTCTGTGTGTAGAAGAATGCAAATAGTTGTATAGTTATTACCCTGCATAAAACCCAAGTACAAAGACCTCAACATAAAAGCAGATACAGAGAACCTGAAAGAGGAGAAACTGAGGAACAGCTTGAACTCATTGACACATGTAAAGACTTTCTGAACAGAACAATATTAACACAGGTACTAAGATAAACAATTTCTAAATGGGACCTCACAAAACTAAAAAGGCTTCTGTAAGGCAAAGGACACCATTATTTGGACAAATCAGCAGCGTACAGAATGGCAACAGTGCTTACCAACTACATATCTGATACTGAGGTAATGTCCAAAATATATAAAGAACTCAAAACTATATATATGGATAAGATAAATAGATGAGATAGATAGATGATAGATAGACAGATCGATAGACAGACAGATATAAACTTCAAGAAAACAGAAACCTCAATTTAAAGATGGAGAACAGATCTAAACAGAATTTTCAGAAGAGAAAATTCAAATGGCTATTCATCATTTTTAGCCATCAGATAAATGCTACTTGACAGTCTATCTTATACCTCTCAGAATGTCTAAGATCAATAAAACAAATTACTGTTCATGTTGGTCATATGTGGAGTAAGGGAAACACTCACCCATTTCTGGTGGGGGTGCACAATCAAAAAACCACTATGGAAATCAGTGTAGCAGTTTCTCTGGAAGATGGGAATTTATCTATTGATCTACCTCAAGACCAAGTTGTACTGCTCTTGGGCATATACCCAAGGATGCTTCATCCTACCTCAGAGATGCTTTATCAGTCATGTTCATCCTTGCTCTATTAACAATAACCAGAAATTGTAAATACCCCCGTTTTTATCAAAAGATAATTAGATAAAAAAGTGACAGATTTACACAATGGAATAGTATTTAGCCGTTAAAAAATGAAATCATGGTATCTGCAGGTAAATGGATGGATGTACAAAAATAATCATCCTGAGTGAAGTAACCCAGACCCAAAAAATCAATATGGTGTGTATCAACTATATGTGGGTATTAGCTGTAAAGCCAATCTGTAGAATAACATAACTTAGGTGTAAAGTAAGTCTCTAGGGTAGACAGATAGATCTCCCTAGGAAAGAGAAACAGGATATTACAGATACAGATATATATATATAGTTCCAGATGAATGGGGTAGCTGGATTGAAAGGATCAAGTGGAGAGGGGGAGGGGGGATGGGGATGACAAAGAAAATTAGGGAAAGACAGTTAGAATTATGGGTCATTTTTGAAGTAGTGGAGAAACCTAACAGAGTAGAAACTTCCTAAAATCAACACATATGTAAAGGTTATCTAAATGAAATTGCCAAATAATGGGGAAGACAGAGTCCCAGTTGGCCATCTCTTTTCACCAAATGAAGTTTCTAGTACTGGGATTCAGTTACATATAATTGAGTTACTTGCCAGAGGGATCCCATGGGAGTCCACAGACAACCCAGGCCATTGCCAAGATTATAAAGGTTGCTCTCCACAAAGAGACAGCAAGGCCCCATTGCTAAAGACAATACTTACAGAAGACAATGAAAATGGAGAAGTTGAACTTGTGCCTACACAGACTCTTAAACCCCTATGTGCTAGCATGTCTGGTACTCGAAAGGTATTCGGTACACTACCAAATGAGAAACATAGACACCAAAACAGCAACAAACTTTAGATCTACAGTGTTCCTGTCTACAAGATATGCAAGGGCAAGGAGTGGCATAAAGAATATGGGAGAACCAAGTAATGACTGATTTGACTTGATGCCCTGTCCACAACATGTAACCAAAACCCAAAGCTGCTTGGGTGACCAAGAACCATGGACTAGAGAGTCCAGATATGTAAGGTAAAACCAAATACTACTATTCAAGAAAAAAATATACAAATAAAGTGACTCCTAGTGAGAGAGAGAGAGAGAGAGAGAGAGAGAGAGAGAGAGAGAGATCAGTGCCTTCTCGGCCACTAAACTGGGAGCTTCCTCCTGCAACAGATGGGAGCAAATACAGAATCCCAGAGCTAGACATTAGGAAGAGAATCGGAGACCTTGGAACACTCAATCATAAATGAGATTTCTCCATAAAATTCGCTGCCCTCGGGGATCAGGGAACTCTGCAGAAGAGGAGGTTGAAAGAGTATAGGAATCAAAAGTGCTGGAGGTCTCTAAATCTACAGGATGAACTCACATATGAACTCACAGAGCCTGCATAGGTCTGCACTAGATGGGGTCCTAGAGTTGAAAGAAGTGAGAACATACTCCCATCACTAACCCAGAAGAAATCTTCAGTTGATAAACACTTGAAGATGAAAACTCAGGTTCCTCCAAGGGAGTCTCAATGTGGAAACAAACTACTCTTAAGGATAGGCTACATGTCTAACACTAGATGGACACCAGGAAACAAACTCATTGGCGTCTTTTCAGGTTCATGTCTCCTAATGTAGTGTCAGGGATGTGTATGCATGTGTGTTTACCGTGTATGTCCTTTGTGTACATATTATGGCTTCAAGTTTTCTGTTTTCTATGGGATTCCTGAGTGTGTGAACCAGTGGTTCTCTGGGTCTGTATCTGTTTTTTAAGCCTTCTCTTGGACTCCTTCCCTTCTGTTTGCTTACTCTGCCTTATTCCAATGTGCTACTTTTTTATCTTTATTATATTATATTATTATTTGTAAGCTTATTTGTTTTAGAATGAGACACAGAATGTGGGTGGATCCTGATGGGAGGGGATGTGGAGAGGAGATGAGAGTTGTAGAGAAAAGATAAACTGTAATCAGGATGTGAGGAAAATATATTTTTAATTAAAGGAAAAAAGAAAAATTTTCAGTTAATTTAAAGAAAAACAAAAATAAAACAAGAATAAGCAAACAAACAAAGCAATAGGAAAAGGAGATGGAAAAATAGAAAACTAAAAAGTATAGAAGAAGGTGAGAGACTTGAACTTATCAATAATCAGATAAAGAAAAATAATCACCTCAATTAAAAATCAAAACAATTTCTGCCTATAAAGAATATGCTAGAAATAGAAGACAACATAGATTATAAATAAGTGTGGCTCCTGTTACCTATAATGATTATAAAAGATCAAAACAGTTGTATGAACATCAAGGTAGACTTCAAATGTATCATGATTTTTGTATCTCTGTGTGTATCCATCTTTGTGGTTATGTGTGTGCATAAGTGTGGGCACACATGGCCCATGGTACAAATTTGAAGGTCAAAGAACGAGTCTGAGGCGTCAATTCTCTTCTTTTGTACTGGATTCCGGGCCCAAACTCAGATCATCAGACTCATGCAGCAGCAGCTTTTACTCATTGAGACATCTTGACAGTCCTCAAAGTACATTTCCAGGACAAAAACAAATGAACAAACAAAAAGGGTAGTTAAGAAAAATAATTTGTGATAATAAAATAACAATCCATGAATAATGCACAAGAACCCTAAATATTGATGCATCTAAAGATTAAAATACACTAAAAAAATACATGATAGAGATACATGATATTGCTTGCAAATTCACAATTGAGGACAGAAGTTTAAATACTGTAGTCAGGAATTGCTGAAATAAGTAGTAGGCATTCAGCATGAATGTAAACATCTTGAACCGTGCCTCCATCTAATTTGACACTGATTGAATGTTCTACCCAACATCTGCACAATACAAGCTCTTTTCACATATGCATAGAACAAAGACAGTACAGACAGCAGATCATGACACACAATTCAGGAAAGCTGAAAGGATTGAAGTTATAGGAATTATGGCATCAGATAACAATTGCCAGAAAGCAATTATTAGCAATAAGATATCAACTTATTAGACAAAAAGAAGGAAAAAAATATTTTAGACATACCTTTAACTAAAACAAGTGAAAATTCAGCAGCCAGATTTTTTGAGATTATATTAAATGTTTATGGCATTCAAATGTTTATGACATCAAGTACACAGGTTATAAAAAAATAAATTCATAGCTCAATGTCCTCAGGCTCCATCTTAGGAAACTGCATAAATTAAACTCAATTAAACTAAAGCCAAAGTAAACAAAAGAACCAAGATATTAAAGATTATGACAGAAATAAATGAACAATAAAAAAGAAAACATTATTAGTAAGGAAATCAATTCACTTTAATTTTCTAAATTCTTTTGTGTAATGGCAATAGAATCATATTTTGTTTTTAAGAACCAAACAAGATAATGGATGATCAATGTCTAGCTAAGGACTTAGTTCACAGGAGCTACTTGAAGCTTTGGAGTCATCATGACCATGATTACTGTCTCATCTTCAAGATGTTCTCTTCTAATGGAAGGAAGAGGAACTTGTACTTGCTTTCTCCTTCATAGTCATCACCAAGAGGCTTGATGAAGAGTACTCTTTCTGTGTTGACTGAGATTTTCTGTCCTGACCAGTCCTTGTTCTGCCCAGTTTCCGCAGTCAATAAGTCCCAAAGAAATCACACAGAGGTCTACATTAATTATAAACTGATTGGCCCATTAGCTCAGGCTGCTTATATTAGCTCTTATAACTTACATTAGCCCATTATTCATATCTGTTTAAGCCACATGGCTCAGTACCTTTTTCATCTTGCCTCTTCTGTGTCTGGACAGGATTGCAGAGGAATGGGCTTCCTTCTTCCCAGAATTCTCCTGTTCTCATTTACCCTCCTCTACTTCCTGTCTGGTTGTCCTGCCTATACTTCCTGCCTAGCTACTGGCCA
>LOJH01026425.1:0-16998 GCA_001685095.1 Ellobius talpinus
ACTAGATATGGGTTAAGCAAGATGTGAGAGTCAGCCAAGAAGAGGCTAGATATACCATTATATTATATTAAACACCAGGCAGTGTTTAAGTGAATACAATTTGTGTGTTGTTTTTTCGGGTGTTAAGCTAGCCATGCGGGAGCCGGGTGGGACGAAAAGCAGGCCCACTCTCCCCTATCACTACAAAAGAGCATTGGATACGCTTCCAGAGGACATGAGTCCAACTCACAGTACCCACATGGTGGCTTACAGACATCTCTAACTCCTGTCCCAGGGGGATGTGACATCTTCTGTCCTTCTCAGGCACCAGACATGCACATGATGCACAAACATACAGAGAAAACATCCATACACAAAATAAATAATAAAAAATTTAATTACTGTGTGATAGTGACATAAGAATAGATAAAGAATAAGCTCTCTGATTCATAGAAAACGTTCCAAGCTTCCCAAGACATCCTCTACAAGCAATGTGATTTCCCAAATGTATGCACACAAATGTAACGTCTTTTCCATCATAACTACATTACAATATTCTTACGTGATGCTGCATCTCTTGTCATTGAAGTTGCCATGCAAAACCAGCACAGATTTATAGTTCTTCTTTATCATTTGATGACTAGGTTTGTTCTTCCCGTGTCTTAGTCACAGTTCTGCTGCTGTGAAGAACCATGGGTGAGGCACCTCTTATAAAAGAAAACCTCTGGGAGTGGATTTTTTACCGTCTCAGAGGGTTACTCCACTATCATCATAGCGGGAAGCAGACAGGCATGGCGCTGGAGCAGTAGCTAAGAGCTTTACATCCTGATCTGCAGTGAGCAGGTAGAGAGAAAAACCGGATCTGGCGTGGGCTTTTGAAACCTCAACGTTCAACCTCGGTGACACACTTGCTCCAATCTCCTAATTGTTCCCTAATAGTTCCACGAACTGGTGATCAAACATTCAATCATATGAGCCTAAAAGACAAAACAAAACAAAAGCCAGGCAGTAGTGACAGATGCCTTTAATCCCAGCACTTGGGAGGCAGAGGCAAATGGATCTCTGTGAGTTCGAGGCCAGCCTTGTATGGTCTACAGAGTGAGTTCCAGGACTGATTCCATAGCTACTAGGAAATCCTGTCTTGGAAAAAAACAAAAACAAACAAAACAAACATATGAGCCTATGGGAGCCATTCTCACTCAAACCAGCACAGCATAGATCTTTGCAACATCAGCAACTTTTTTCTTTCCTAATTAAGTTAACTGCCTTGCTCTTTTCACTTAAAAGCAGCAACTTCTGACTTAACTCTGAAATGTGCAGCCTGTTGGCTTTACTGCTGGTGATGGTTAATCTTCTGGTCCATTTACTTGGATTTAGAATCACTATGGAAACACACCTCTGAGTGTGTCAGTGGTGGTATTTATAGAAAGGTTTAACAGGGAAAAGAAGACCCATCCTGGATGTGGGAGTCTCAGATTGAATAAGGAGAAGTCAAGCCAAGCACTGAATTCATCTCTCTGCTCTCTGACTGCAGATATAATATGATTGATGCCATGCCATTCCTTTCTTTTAGGGTAGACTATACACCCTTAAACTGTAAGCCAAACTAAATATTTGTTCAATTTGGTTTAGTGAGTAAGGTCACTTGATGCGAAGCCTGATGACCCAAACTCAATATTCAATCCCTGAGATACACAGTAAAGGAGAAAAATCGACTCTCTAAAGGTCTCTATGCGCTCTCTCTCTCTCTCTTTCTCTCTTTCTCTCTCTCTGTCTCTTTCTCTCTAAATAGAAAATTTTAAATTTGATCACACCAACATGAGAAGTCACTAAAACACTACTCTTGAGCTTTGGGATGGTTCCTGTGTTTTGTGGATAAGTTATGGAATTCGTTTGGATTTACCTTTTCAAAAGACAAGCATAACACTTCACTTTCTAGAAAGCCATCTCACTAGAAACTGAGAAAGAGTACTTAATGCAAGAATATAAGCTTCACGAGTCCTCCTACTAAATAGACATGCTCTGGTCAGTTTCCTCAGTGAAGGTTTGTGTCAAACTTCCCTCCCAACTTCTACTAAGACATTAATTCAAGGTCTGACTGTGTGGACTTTTTCCAGAAATTACAGTGAAGATTAAGATCTTACTATTTTGGTCTTTCTAAGTAATAACACATCAGAAAAATAAAAAAATCACTTCCCCCAGGAGGCCGCATGTTGGCTTGTCACAACACATCTAAGCTAGATATTCCCTGGCAGGTAGGAGAGGATTATAGCAGCATACATATTCTAAGACCACATTGTGTTTTTGCCCCCAGTAACAGACCAGAGAGTTTTTCTATATTCAGACTAGAGACATGCGGCACGGTCAGTTAGGCTGATAGTCTTGGATTCACTAGTTTGATAAAAAAAATGTGTTGCTTCAAGTTTCTTGAGCTTGTTCAAATAACATTCCAGAAACGTTTTCTTACCTCATGGTAGGAGATGTATTGGGCCTTCCAGGCAGGACATCATGTCCAGAAAGATAATGGACTACTGGCTTCTTAGAGCGCTGGCCTCAAATATGTTCTGTAGCCATGGATGATCTTGAGCTACTGATCCTCCTGCCACCACCTCCTGAGTGGTGGGATTAGAGGTGTAGTCATAAGTGTCCAAGTTACCAGTCACAGGTGAGCCAACCCAGGGCAAGCATTCTGCTAACTGAGCTATATCCCTAGCCAAAAGGCAGGTTTTAAATATAGAATTACACATTAAAGCTAGTATCATAAGGAAATCACATGTGATAGAAAAATAATGTTCCATATAATGTATGTTACCAAGTAGAAGATAAAGGAACTGGCAGCCAATGGAGCTAGGACAGAGTGCCGTGTGCTCTTCTGAGTAGATGGTAGGCAATGTTGCTGGACTGCAGCAAATATTGGCCATGGATACTTGTTCTTCTCTTCCAGAGTGAGGGAGAGAGAATGCAGTCTTGGGAGGGGGAGTGAAAGCCTGAAACATGAGCCTAAGATAAAGAAGGCTGTCCAAGGTGAGTGGTTAAGATGGTCTTGCTAAATGACAACTCAAATGGCTGAAAACCAAGGGGCATCATCAAGACAGTGAAAAGGCAGCCCCACCAAGGAAAGAAAACACTGGGGAATCCTACATGGGATAAAGATGTGCTCTGCAAAACATATAAAGAGGTCTTACAATTCAGCAACAGAAAGGGAACCATTCAATTAAAATAGGAGCAATGGGCTAATGAGATGGTTTAGAGGATCAAGGTGCTTGCACGCAAGCCTAAAGACCTAGGTTCGATTCCTGGAACCTGTGCAGACATAAAAGGGGAGAACTGATTTCACAAAGTTATCCTCTGACGTCCACATTCATGCTGGGTCACCTGCTTGACAACACTCACACACACTCACACACACACACACACACACCACACACACATCATGCATATACAAGCACATTAGTAATAATTTTTCAAGTTAAATATAGAAATGTTGGGGCTGGAGAGAGGGCCCAGCCGTCAAGAGCACTGACTGCTCTTCCAAAGGTCCTAAATTCAATTCCTAGCAACCACATAGTGGTTCACAATCATCTATAAAGAGATCTGGTGCCCTCTACTGACCTGCAGGCATACATGCAGTAGAACATGGTATACAAAATAAATAAATAAAATTTAAAAAATAGAAATGTTGTTCACTGTTCATAATGCTCCCAGGTTCTATTTTTGTACGGTTTTTTTCTTTTTCTTTTTGGTTTTTTGAGGCAGGGTCTCTCTGTGTAGCCCTGGTTGTCCTCTGTAGACCAGGCTTGCCTCAAACTCAGAGATCTGCCTAACTCTGCTCCTGAGTGTTAGGATTAAAGGCGTACGCAACCACTTCCTGGCTTTTCTACAGTTCTGAGTAACATTATTCAGCAAGTTTTAACCTGAGACTGCAGTCACTGGGAAGACGAGGGTGAACTGACATGTGTGCTCTGACTCCTGATTATGCACACTGGGTCCTACACCTGCCGATTGGATAAACTCAAAGCAAGAGCTTTTCTTCTCCTTATAGACAGGTCTGACTTTGTAGCTCAGGCTAGCCACTAACTCATGATATTTCTCAAGTGCAGGATCACAGGTGTGCACAACCGGGTTTATGCTGTCCTGGAATCAAATTCAGGGCTTTATTAGGTGAGCATTCTGTCAAATGATCTACATCCCCAGGCTTAATCTGGCTATTTATTTTTTGTGGTTTTAAGTACTAGATATATCGATAATAATTTGTACTTAGGTGTCAAGTCATCAATTACAGAGCCAGGAGCAATTTATAATTTATATAATGTATATCCTTCTATAACTTTTAGCAATAATTTCATGAGAGTTTTGTTTGTCAGTGATTGCCATACAAGTGGGTATATCTCTTGTTTATAACTTAAGAGTTTCCTTGGTGAAAGGCTGGCCGAGGAGCACAGTCTTGGCACAGACTGAGCTCTGAAGTCACAGCCATACCAGACTGTATTCCTTCCACCACTGTCGCAAAATGAAGAGCTCCCACGTGTGCCTTTGTGCAGAATGTGTACAGACTTCCCTTTCAATTGTATGTAATATGTCAATTTCTTTGCATGTTTCTTCCCACAGGTTAACCGATATAAAGGCAACATGGAAATCAAAGTCCAAGCACATGTAATACAAAATCAAAATGCAAAAGCCATCATTCTCCACTACAAAACAGAAAACAAACAAAATCCAGGCATGACAGTTCATACCTGCAACTTTGCTGCTCAGGTAGTGGAGATAGAAAGTTCATTGTAAGTCCAGCTTGAGCTACAGAGTAAACTACAGGTCTGCCTCACATTCAACGCCCAGAGAAAGGCAGAATTCCCAGTGTATGGGTTGAATGGTATTAGACACCCAGCACGAGGGTAGTTAATAGTCTTGCCGGCTCACTGCCTTCCTGTGCTCATCTCTTCCTGCCTTTCTCCCCACGCTTCTCTTCATTCTCTTCATTTTTCCACCTTGGGTTTGGATTATACACTCATATAAAACTCCAATTTCACATTACACTGTGGTTTTAGAGACTTGAAAACATTTCAAAAGTAAGTCTTTCCAAGAGGACTTACGTCCAATGACAACCACAAGTTGGCTTATTCTATGCACTACTTAATTGACAGGGATATCTGGCTTTGGTCTTTGTCTTGCCAGGATTATTGAAACAGTCCTTTAAATTAAAACCTATATTGCCAGGTTATTGCCTTTAATCCAAGAATTCACAAAGGCAGAAGAATCTCTGTGAGTTCAAGTCAAGCCTAGTCTACAGTGCAAGTTCCAGGAAAGTCAGGGCTACACAGAGAAACCCTATCTTTAACAAAAAGCAAACAAACAAGCAGTAACATCAGAAAAAAAAACCTATATTCGAGGGCTGGGACGATAGCAGAAGGTAAGAATGAAGACAAGTTCAATCCCCAAACCCACATAAAAAAACCAGTGTGGGGGCTGGGAGCATGGGTCAGTGATCAAAAGCCCTTGCCAACCTTCCAGAGGACCCAAGTTCTGTCAGGTAGCCACAGCCATCATCTGTAACTCCAGCTCCAGGGTACCTGGCACCCTCTTCTTGAGTCTGCAGGCCCCTACACACATGTGGTATACATACACACAGATACACACACACATACCCATAAATAAAGATAATTTTTAAAGCCTAGTGTGCTTATACTCCCAAAGCTGGGGAGCCAGAGATAGGTAATGAATCCCTGGGGCATCCTGGGTGACCTGCCTAGCCTTCTTGATGAGCTCTAGAGAGTAAGAGATATTGCTTCAAAAACCAAGGCAGACACCTCTGGAGGAATGACATTCAGTATCATCCCTAGCCTCCATATCCATGTGAGCACCAGTACATAACCCACTCACATCACAAGACCCACATACCCACGCTCTTACCCACATTACTTTGGTTCAGGTTTCCAAATTAGGGTTACTATTGCTGTGATGAAACACCATGACCAAGGAAACTCGGTGAGGGAAGGGTCTATTTGGCTTACACTGAAGAAGTCAGGATAGGAACTATGACAGGGCAGGAATCTGGAGGCAGGAGCTGATGCAGAGGCCATGGAGGATGCTGCTTACTGGCTTACTCCTCATGGCTTGCTCAACCTGATTTCTGGTATAACCCAGGACCACCAAGCCAGGGATGGCACCACCCAAAATGGACTGAGCCTTCTGCCATTGATCACTGTGGCTGAATATTTGTTTAACTATTCAAATATGTGCTGTGTAAAAGGAGACTGGGCTTTTGTTTCCCGGCCACCCAGACCCAAATAATCACACAAAAACTATATTCATTGCAACACTGTTTGGCCAATAGCTCAGGCGTATTCCTAGCTAGTTCTTATATCTTAAATTAACCCATTTTCATTATTTTATGTTTTACCACGAGGCAAGTGGTTTGGCTTAGCTATATTCTGCCCTGCCATGGGCCAAAGCAGCTTCTTTATTAACCAATGGTAATAAAACATATTCACAGCATACAGAGGGGAATCCCACATCAGTGTTGCATTTATTTAACTATGTAAAGTTGTGTTTCCTTTGTTTATGTTGTAGAATATTTGTTTAACTATGTAAAGATGTGTTGCATTTGTTTAATTATGTAAAGNAGCAGCTTCTTTATTAACCAATGGTAATAAAACATATTCACAGCATACAGAGGGGAATCCCACATCAGTGTTGCATTTATTTAACTATGTAAAGTTGTGTTTCCTTTGTTTATGTTGTAGAATATTTGTTTAACTATGTAAAGATGTGTTGCATTTGTTTAATTATGTAAAGATGTAAAGGTGCCTAAGGCACACGGTTGGTCTAATAAAAAGCTAAATGGGCAATAGTAATGGAGGAAGTATAGATGAGACTTACCAGCAGGGAGAGTAAGTAGGAGGAGAAACTCAGGTATGAGGGGAGAAAGAAAAAGAGACACCAGGGACACACCAGAGGTCAGACAGACAGACAGACAAACAGAGGAAGTAGTAAAGTAGGACTTACAGAATGAAAGAAAGGTAAAAAGCCCGAGGCAAAATGTAAAGGAATAGAAACAGGTTAATGTAAGTTAAAAGAGATAGTGGGACAAGACTAAGCTAAGGCTGAGCTTTCATAGTTAATAATAGGTCTCTATGTCTCTATTTGGGAGCTGGTTGGTGGCCTGAAGAAAATTCCAAGTACAGATCACTGATTAAGGAAATTCCTCTTGAATGGAGAGATGGCTCAGAGATTTAGAGCACTGGCTATTCTTCCAGAGTCCTGAATTCAATTCCCAGCAACCACATGGTGGCTCACAACCATCTGTAACGAGATCTGATGTCCTCTTCTAGTGTGCAAGCAGAACATTGTGTACACAATAAATAAATCTTCTTTTAAAGAAAAAAGAAAATTGCTCACAGCCAGATCTTACAGAGGCATCTTCCCAATTGAGGATCCCTCCTATCTGATGACCTAGCTTGTGTCAAGTAGCAGGGCACAGGAAGGATCAACTACATAATGAACTGCGATCACATCAGGTGGACTTTTCGGTTTCCTTTTAGGGCTATCTATGCTGATGTTATGTTGTATAAAGTTGTGGAGTCGTTCAGAGTTCTACTGTGTATTGTTTTACCCACTAGAACTATGGTTACATAGCCAAAGGTAGACAGACATTCTACAGGAATATAGAAGAAAGACAAATATAACTCAATTAATAAATAATGTATGTTAGCAAATAATTTCAAATGCAGGGATCGATTGTAACGCCAAGGGAAAAAAAAAGAACGGGTCAAGCTGAGGCAGGCAAAAGGGTTCTAAGCCATGGGGACCAAGAGAAAAGGGACTGGCACCAACCAGCGGCCTCCGAATGCTCCTTTACTTTCGCATCTACGTTTCTGAGAACTTAATGTCTCTCCTATTCTTCCTGAGTCGTTGGCATAGAAACAGCGTTTTTCACCTACAGCAGCACAAAGGTCTCCTGCTTTTAGAAATAACAGAGCCAGTCCCTGGCAGTTTTGCAAAACCATGTCTGCTAGGGAATTCACTTGTTTTTCAAGTTGTCCCACATGATGGCCTAGGACCCCAAGGGCATATCCCTCTTTTTCTGCTACATAGAGGAAGAAAGGGTGAGTTAGGTCTGGGAGATGAAGAGCTGGGGCCTGGAGAAGAGCTTCTTGGAGCTTCTGAAAGGGCTTAGCAATGGGATGGAGGAGGGATTTGTGTGGATGGCCAAAAGCTACCTTGTATAATGGGTAAGCAAGGAGAGAAAAAGAAAGAATCCAGGAATGTAAGAAGCGAGCTATTCCTAGAAATGATAAAATCTCCTCTTTAGTGGAGGCGACTGTGAGAGACTGGATTAGGTGCTTTCTGTCTGAAGTAATGGCTTTGTGGGTTGGGGTAATGGTTAGTCCCAAGTAGCTGGCCTGAGGAATGAACTGTTGGACCTTGGAAAGCGAGACTCTATAGCCCCCTGCTGGACAATAAATTTAGGAGTGCAGAGGTGTTACTTTGACTAATTTCTAAGGACAGGCTAAAAAGTAAAATATCATCCACATACTATATGAGTTTAGATTTGGGGAGAGACAGAGAGAGTAGGTCAGAGGCCAGGGCCTAGCCAAATAGATGTGGGCTGTCCCAGAATCCCTGGGGCAGAATAGTCCAGGTAAGTTGTATGGAGAGGTGTCAGGGTCATTCCAAGTGAAGGCAAAGATATTTTGAGACTGAGAGCTGAAAGGGACAGAGAAAAAAGCATCCTTGAGATCCAGAACTGAGAAATGAGAGGTCCTTGATGGGTAGTGAAGAGAAGGTTGTTGGATTAGGTACCACGGGGTAGAGGGCGCTACTGCAGAGTCAATGAGCTAGAGGTCATGGACTGGATGGCATGTCCCATTAGGTACCACGGGGTAGAGGGGGCTACTGCAGAGTCAATGAGCTAGAGGTTTTGGACTGGATGGCATGTCCCATTAGGTACCACGGGGTAGAGGGGGCTACTGTAGAGTCAATGAGCTAGAGGTCATGGACTAGATGGTATGTCCCATTAAGTACCACGGGGTAGAGGGGGCTACTGCAGAGTCAAGGAGCTAGAGGTCATGGACTAGATGGTATGTCCCTTTTAACTGCAAGTATGGGGGTGTTAAAAGGAGAGGATGTAGGATGAAGTAGTTTTTTTAAGTCTCCTAAGGCTCTGGAGTGTGATATATGATTAATACAAACTCAGAGACAGATATTGGGGTTCAACCTGAAAATCAGAAAAGCAAACCAGCCCGCCACTGGCTCTAATATTGACCTCAATCAGAAAATGACGATCCTGCCTCCAGGAAACCTCAGAATGAGACTGAGAGCTGTTACCTCCCATTTTATATTCCTCTCTGGTTCTGGGATTAAGGGTGTGCACCACTACCGCCTGATTTCCATAGCAAACTACTGTGGCTACTGGGATTAAAGGATTAATCATTACTGCCTGGTCTATAAGGCTGGCCAGTGTGGTTGTTTTACATTTCTGATCTTCAGGTAAACTTTATTTATTAAAATACAAATGAAATGCCACTACAGAGGGAGTGTGATTAGAACAGAGATATAAAAATGTTTGGATGTATGGCAATCCTTCCATTTACCCATCCACTGGCAGAAGTTAGAGAGGCCCGGTAAAATTTTGGGATCTAAAGAGCCATGGGGTGGCCAATTTGAGTTGTGATCTAGGGGATATTTGGGCCATGCTTAGTAAAGAGGCGAGTTAGTCTAGAAGTCTTTACGTACGGTATTAAGTATAGAGGTTTTAGGTTTTCTAAAAGACAGACCAGAGCTGTGGATGGGCTTCTATCTCTTGTCAGCTTGTTTTCATGAGGGAGGCAGAAAGATAAAGGCTCAAGTCACTTAGTTGCTCGTGAGAAAAAAAGAAAGAAAAAAAGAAAAAAGGAAAAAAAAACAAAAACAGAGGCCAGGGCACTGAGCCGGAATAAAGGATTTGAGTCTGAGAGACAAGGCACGAAGACCGAAGGACTGGAACCCGAAGGACCTAAGTCCAAGAAACAGGGCACAAGCTGCTCAGTTAAGGCGGGGGCCTGGGGTGCCTGACATGAAGGAACTGGAGTCTGAGAGACGAAAAAGCCTCACTCGTGGGAAATTGTTCAAGGTGATTGTCAGCGAAAGGGATCAGCTGTAGCCTTGAAGGCAGTGACTGGGGGTACCCCCTTTTCCAAGAAAACCAGAAGGGTTTGGACACTCAACAGTCACCCCCATGGGTTCAGGGAAGCGTTTATGCCTACTGAGAGGAGGAAATCTCACAAATCGGAGCCGATGTTGCGTGGAGTAGCCCAGTGGATGGGTAGTGGGAAAGTGGGCTCCCATTCAGGGTCCCCATGTGCCTCAGACCACCCGCCTGCAGATAGGCGGGACCACAGGGAGATCATGGCAGAATCTTGGCACAAATGTAATTGTCGAGCTGCAGCGGAGAGAGAACGAACCACAATATACAACAAACCCAGGTGGGAGTTTATTGATAAGAGGTGAAAGGGGGGCGTGACAGTCACCTGGGAGAGAGAAGTGGTGAGTAAGAGAGCGAGGGGCAGGAGGAACTTGCTTATAGGAGACCCTTTGTGCAGGAGTGCAGAGCCTTATGCAGTCACGCAACGCATGAGGCATGGGATAGTGACACAGCCCTCCGGCCCCTGGGCTGGCTAATTATTCGCCTGGATGCCAGTGGACACATCCTGCTGGCTGACGGGCTGGGCCAGCATAATGCCTGCAATATCCAACTGTACCCAAGAATTCTCTCACCTGCCTTTTATCCTGTGTCTCAGGGATATTTAATATAGCTTGGTTATCTGTCTGAATTTACAGAATCCCAAGCAAGCTGTCAATTATTTCACAACAGTTACATAATTCTGGGGAGGAGACAAGGAGTCAGGGACTGCCAGGAACTTACCATTCAGGAATTTATGTCCGAGGTAAATAGCCACTAAAATGGGTGCCCAGCACAAAAAGGAGTTCCATTTGCCATCATAATGGTATTTTACATCATAAAATGCTTTATATACCTTTGCTCTCATCACCAACTCTAAGAGCAGAGACTGCCCTGTCTATAATGTTTTAATGCCAGCATTTGGGAGGCTGAGGCAGGAGGATCTCTAATTTGAGCCATAGGATATATAGCCAAATTCTGTCTCAAATTTTTTTCAGCCCAGGCATGGTATACACGCCTGTAATCTCACTATTTAGGAAGCAGAGGCAGGGGAGTACGAGTTTGAGGCCAATCTAGGCTAGAAAGTAAGGCTCTTGTCAATAAATAAATCCCAGAGAAAGTCCTGGCTCCTCAGCATCACAGGAAGGACCATAAACATACCAATGTCTGCAGTCACTCTTTGCCACGACACTTACATTCCAATTAAATCCACCTCCTTGAGCAGTCTGCACACAAGCCATAATAGCATACACCTCGAAGTCTTGCTCATGAGCTGAGCCAAACTTGTGTTTCTCCTGCCTTCCAACTACGCCTTCTTCCTTCTTCACTTCAGCTCATTTCACAGGAAGCCGTCTCAAACTTTGCTGGATAGCATCACTCCACACAACCAACATTGCACCAAGAATACCACACTTACAGCATCTATGTATGTACCTTCGCTTATCGCCAGCTCCTCTGAGTGCAGAGACTGCCCTACCACAGGTCCATCATCCAGCCTCAATTACTGTTTAGTGGATTAAATGAAAATGGATAGGTTAATTTTAATACAATTACCCCTTTAAATTTTACGTGTTACCATCCCCCCCACATCTAAAACCACAGCCTTGGCCCTGAATGCACCTGGAGAGGTGAGTGTCTTGGTCCCCAGCTGGAGGGCCCTACCCTCTAGGCCCTAGCCCCTGGAGGTATATGTGTGCCCCACCCCACCCAGCAAAGACCTGGGAGCAGCTTCCCAACACCCCCAACAATCCCCCATGGCATCTGCAACTACTGGACCCTTGGCCCCACCTACACCTGGAGGAGCTTCAGAGTCTATCAGCATCCACCAGAGGCAGGGATCCGCCTGCACCTGGAGGAAGAGTGACCACCTAAGCCACAGGCTCCGCTTGCACCAATTAGAGGAAGAGATGGGCAGATGGCAGTGTAAAACCACATTTGACAACATAAAGAGCAATGTGGCACCACCAGAAACTAATGGCCCAACACAGATGAAGCAGGAGAAAATGACCTTAAAAATAACTTTATGAAGATGATAAAGGCCTTAAAGAAGAAATGAAAAACTCCCTTAAAGAAGTGGAGGAAAAGACAAACAAAAAATTGGAAATCAACAAATCCTGCAAAAAAGCCAAGAGAAAAAAAAACAATCAAACAGGTGAAGGAAACAGTTCAAGACTTGAAAATTGAAATAGAGGCAATAAAGAAAACAAAACTGAGGGAATTCTGGAAATGGAAAATCTGGGTAAATTATCAGGAACTACAGAGGCAAGCATAACCAGTAGAACACAAGAGATGGAAGAAGAAATCCCAAATATTGAAGATACGATAGAGGAAATAGATTTATCAGTCAAATATTAAATCCAACAAACTCTTAGCACAAAATATCCAGAAAATATGGAACCATGAAAAGAACATACATAAGAATAATAGGAATAGAAGAGGAGGAAGAGGAGGAGGAGGAGGAGAAGTCCAGCTCAAAGGCACAGAAAATTTATTTAACAAATCATAGAAGAAAACTTTCCCAATCTAAACAAGGACATGCCTATGAAAGTACAAGAAGCTTACAGAACACCAAATATAATGGACCAAAAAAAATACCCTCGCCATATAATAATCAAGACAGTAAACATACAGAATAAAGAAAAAATATTAAGAACTGCAAAGGAAAAATGCCAAATAACATATAAAGGCATTACACCTGACTTCTCAATGGAAACTCTGAGAGCCAGAAGGTCCTGGCTAGATGTTCTGCAGACACTAAGAGACCACAGATGCAAGCCCAGACTATTATACCCAAACAAAGCTTTCAATCACCATAGACAGAGAAAACAAGATATTCCATGATAAAACCAGCCCTACAGAAAGTACTAGAAGGAAAACTCCAATGCATGAAAGCTAGCTACACCCACAAAAACACAGGCAATAGATAATCCCACACCAGCAAAACCCAAAGAAGGAAAACATACACACAATACCACTACCAATTCAAAACCCAAAATAACATGTACTAACCATCACTGGACATTAATATCTTTTAATATCAATGGTCTCAATTCACCTATAAAAAGACACAGGCTGACAGAATGGATACAAAAACAGCCTCCATCCTTCTGCTGCATACAAGAAACACACAACTTCAAAGACAGACATTACCTCAGAATAAAGGGTTGGGAAATGATTTTCCAATCAAATGGACCTAAGAAACTGATGAATAGTATGTTATGCAATAGTCTTTTTGTACACTGTGAAGATGTGTTGCTCTCATTGGTTTAATAAAGAGCCAACTGGCCAATAGCTCAGCAGAAAGAGGTTAGGTGGGAGAGCCAGACTGGAAGAACACTGGGAGGAAGAAGGGCGGAGTCACCTGCCATCGGATGCAGAGGAAGCAGGACGTGTAGAAGATGAGGTAACAAGACATAAGGCACATGGCAGCACATAAATTAATAAATATAGGTTAACCTAAGTTGTAAGAGCTAGTTAGTAATAAGCCTAAACTATCAGACAAGCATTTATAGTTAATAAATCTCCGCGTTATTGGGTGTCCTGTGATCCCAACGAAAACCCTTCCTACAGCAGTATCCCCCTAACGTTCTCAAGAACTGGTTTCCACTATTGTGAATGCTCCCAGTACTAATTCAAGTGTGCTGTGTTTATGTCTCCTTCTACCAGAAGTGTCTGACCCCAATGTAACCCACAAGAGCAGAGGTACTGGTGCTGCCCTACTATGAAATGACAGAAACATTTTTTCAAAAGGAGTTTTCTCAGCCAAAAGGCTGTCCCTGCATTCATTTCCTCAGCTCCCCCATCACAAATCTTTCTCCCCTAATCTTTAGAGGTGATGATCCATTTTCAGTAACTGCTTCCTGTGTAAACTGAGGCATTGGTAAATCAGGGATCTCTCCTACTGCAACCTCAAGGAAGCGCTTCCCAGGGCAAGACTGAAGATTGACTATTAAATTTAAAGGCCAGATAGTCAAGAGAGGACAAGGGGAATAGCTCTATGTTGAGTGTGTCAGGCAACTATTTGGGTTGGTCAAAGAGCCATGAAAAACTTGGGGTCTCTTCTGGGATTGACTTAAAACCCAGTTGAAATACCAGTTGGAGTAAAAACGGGTTTTTCCTTTTATGAACTAGAACTGGGCGTGGTGGTGCACGCCTTTAATCCCAGCACTCAGGAGGCAGAGGAAGGCAGATCTCTGTGAGTTCAAGGTCAGCCTGGGCTACAAAGTGAGTTCTAGGACAGTCAGGGCTATACAGAGAAACCCTGTCTCATACAAAAAGGAAAGAAATAGGGAGGGAAGGAAGGAAGGAAGGAGGGAGGGAGGGAGGGAGGGAGGAAGGAAGGAAGGANCTTTAATCCCAGCACTCAGGAGGCAGAGGAAGGCAGATCTCTGTGAGTTCAAGGTCAGCCTGGGCTACAAAGTGAGTTCTAGGACAGTCAGGGCTATACAGAGAAACCCTGTCTCATACAAAAAGGAAAGAAATAGGGAGGGAAGGAAGGAAGGAAGGAGGGAGGGAGGGAGGGAGGGAGGAAGGAAGGAAGGAAGAGAAAATAGAGGGTTTTTTTTACATAATATATCCTGAATACAGTTTCACCTCCCTCTGCTCCTCCCAGTTCCTCTCCACTTCCCCTTTCTGTCTCAGAAAACAAACAGGCTTCTAAGGGGATATAATATAATATAATAATAAAACAAAAACTAACACACTGGAACTGAACAAAATAAGCAAAGGGAAAAGAGCCAAAGAGAAGGCACAAGAAACAGAGACCCACTAATTTGCACACTGAGGAATTCTATAAAAATCACTAAAGAAGAAGCCATGCTATATACACAGAGGACGTGGTGCAGACCCATGCAGGCCCCGTGCTTGCTGCCTCAGTCTCTGTGAGTTCAGGTGAGCTTTGATCATCATGACTTAGAGGACCTTGTTTCCTTGGTGTCCTCCATCCCCTCCGGCTCTCACACTCTTCCTGTGTCCTCTTCCTCAGGGTCACCAGCACTGAGGGGAGGAATTTGGTAGAGACACCCCATTGATGGTGAGCATTCCAAGGTCTTCACTCTCTGTATAATGTCTGGCTGTGGGTCTGTATTTGTTCCCATCTGCTACAAGAGGAATCTTCTCTGATGATGTGTGAGCGAGGCATGGATCTCTGAGTACAGAGTCTCAAACCCGGACAAACAGGCTGGGGTACCTATTACTATATCAAAGGTGATGCTGACAGCCAGGTCCTCCCAGCATCCTTCAGTTCCTCCCAGCATCCTTCAGGATCCTCCTGACTGGCATACCTGGCCCCCTACCCTAAACTTCTCCAGCCAAGGAACTGTGTGTTGCATGGTAGGAAATTCTTCTGGGATCCTGATAGATGTGGTCACTGGAGCTTTCCAGTAAAATGTGTTTCTATTAGGAGCTGGCACTTAGGAATGGGGATGGGCTTGGAGGTTGTCAAAGGATGTCCACAGGACGGAGGAAAGCAGGGTGTCCCCCCTCGATCTGCTTAGTCCTCCTGGAATTGGGGGCAGAGTGAGGGGAGGCCACAACAAATGGTCTCTACAGAGCAGGAGATGAGACTAGGGGGCTGGATTGGGAAGCAAAGAGGGAGAGGTGAAGATCTGCAATTAGCCTACCTGTGTCCCTGGCTAGAGCAGCCTGTGGGGTCCCAGGGAGTGCTTGCTGGGGCTGGGGCTGGGATAAGGCCATGAATGGGGGAGGAGGTTTGTAGGGGAAGATCTGTGTGATTGGCAGAGAAGGGAGGCCACAGCAGGTGTTTTCCACAGAGGTAAGGATGGGTTGTGGGAGCAGAGGAATAGGTGAAGATCTGTGGTCAGCCTCCCTGCTTTCCTGGCCCAAGTGGTCCGAGAATTCACAGGGAGTGAAAGAAATCTTGCACAAGGTTAAATAGACAAGGTCTGAACAGGACAAGCGCCCACAAGGTCTCATCTAAGGGAAGCACTTCGGGGGCACAGTCTGCCATTTTTAATGCACTCAATATCTCTGGCCAATCCAGACGGGTAAGAGAAAAACAATATTGTTCAAAGAGAAACATATAACCCCGTCCTGTAAAGTGAGGGGTTTGTTTCACATTTGGAAAGGAATCATTTAATGATCGCAGGAATATTAGGTAAAATACAATGGCGAGTATTTCACAGAGATTTGGGAGCTGAAGATAATTTTGACTACAAATGGAAATGTTCCGACTCTCTGAATGCACAGAAGTTCTACTGAGGCACCCTTGGAAAAGGTTCATCATGGGCAGCACTTGTCTTCTGGGGTTTTCAGTTCACAGTTTTCTCTGCTGGCCAGGTCCCACATTTTGTGTTTGTATGTGAAGGCCTAATAGCATGTCCCCAGGTTCTAGGAAGGCTCACTTCCATGTCCTTCCTTTTGCACAATGTTTAATAAACCCTGATGTGAGTACAGCATCTGGACGGGGCACTTCTCTATAAAATAAAGCCACTCGTCCGCAGTTGGCAGCTTTCTAGATCACCTCCTTCAGCTGATGTCACGCGTGCAGCTGTGATTTTACAGAGCTCTGAGCCCATGGGGGAGGGCAATCCACCCTCTGTGACCTTGGAAAGGGCTTCAGATACACCAACTCCCCCATGTGTCAGGCACGTACTCTGTGGCAGTTTGCGCTTTAGCCCTCTCATGGTCCTCTGAGTCAAAGCTGTGCATCACTTTAGAGGGTGCTTTTCACTAAGCCTGATGACCTGATTTCCGTCCCTGGAAACCCACATGGTAGAAGGAGAGGACCAGCTCCCACCAGTTATCATCTAATGTTTGTTAGCACGTGCACACAGATAGATAGATGATAGATAGAAAGAGATAGATGATAGATAGATAGATAGATAGATAGATAGATAGATAGA
>LOJH01026426.1:0-15897 GCA_001685095.1 Ellobius talpinus
AGGCAGAATGTTGTATACATAATAAATAAATAAATAAATAAATAAATAAATAAAAATCTTAAAAAAATAGATTCTGTCAGAAGATCTAGTAGGAACACACCCAGAAAATTTTGGAGGTGATGTGGGTGGGAGTCTGTCTGATTCCAATGTCTATGCATCATTGAGGTTCTAACATCACCTCAGAAGTATAGAACCAAGATGCGGGGGTCTGGCTTCACCCCACCCTCAACTATCATGCCCTCAGCTACCATGTGGCAGAAAATCAAGAAACAGAAGTTAAATCTTCTATTTATCTTCTTTGAGGGTCTATCCTTAGCTGTGTGTATCTGAGGTGTCCCTTGATATGACAGAGAGGATTAAAACAGTTGTGACAATCACACTCTGAAGCCAAAGCATCATCTCAGGAGCCCTGATGGAAAATGCAGATTCCAGGGTCTCCCTCACCAAGCTCCTGACTCAGTGCAGTCCAGGGTGCATTTTCAACAAGATCCTCTGGTCGCCCTGACACAAGTAGTCACAGATCACATGACTATTAATGGCAAAAATCACAGTTTGCCTGTTCTCTGACAGGAGATGTTCCCAGACATCCCCACTCCTGTTTATCGTCCCTTCTCCTCATGGAGAGAAGAAGCCTATGGTGTGCTGGCAAATGCTTGAAAATTAAAATCTTTAATAACTCAAAGGGAAAAAAGAAAAAAATCCTATCTGTAGCATTTCCTTACATCGGCGGTGTAAATTAATACACCAAAGGCTGGCATAACTACCATTCATACACCAAAGGCTGGCATAACTACCATTCGTACACCAAAGGCTGGCATAACTACCATTCGTACACCAAAGGCTGGCATAACTACCATTCATACACCAAAGGCTGGCATAACTACCGCTGGGTCGCCCCCTAACACAGGCTCATCCTTGCTCCTTGAAAATTAGAAGATGCTGGCTTCCCACCCATCAGAGGAAGTCCAGATAGAAACAAGGATTCACCTGCCCTGGGCCCAGTTTCTTCACAAAGTTAGACTTCGTGATGGGCAAGTGTACTTTCCTCAGAATGGATTTCCATCTTAGTCTGTGGGTTATGTATGGGGTAGAGGAGGCTGCGTTGAGGCAGTGGAGTTGCCTATACAGGGTGGTCTAGCTCTGCTCATCCCTGCTTCCTGGGAAAGGTGGGGTGCCTACAGCCTGGGTAGACCAGCCAGGGGATGAGGGGACAGTTCTGCTTCACAGCCCCACCACACTCACCTCTGTGGGCTTGTTTCCTTGTCTTCAAACTGGGAGCTACAGTGCTGTTGTACCTGCTGCAAGGGGCCTGTGGGGAATGAATGATAAAGACTGGCGTCCAGCCAGGTTTGTACAGATACTTCTCTCTCCTTGTCCTCATTTTGTTCCCTGACCATGAAAGCTCCTGCCCAAATTTTACAGGGGCTCAGTTTCCCTCGTTCCCAGAGTAGTAAGTCACCCACTGTATAATTTAAAGAAAAGAGCTTGTGACAGAAAATGTGTGTGTGCGTCTATCTATTTCTCCATTATTATTACAGCTGAGCCATTGAAATCTTTGTGAACATCCCACAACAAGGCTCCCCAGAAACACATCCTGGATGCAAAGCTGAATGACCCTATACTGTACCAAGGCCGTGGCACACCATGGGAGCATGTGCTGGCAGTGGGCAGAGGCAACTCTGCAGTTAGCGGTCTTTTTCATTCGTATTAAGAGAGGGAAGAATGAAGCAGGGCCGAGGCTGTAATTGGTAGAGTACTTGGGACTCTATCAATTGTTGCTCGGGGGAGGGGGATGTTTGATCATTTTAATGATTTTGCCCAGTGTTCTTGTCTGTTAGGACTATGGCGCAGTTACAGGGTGGTGTATTTTTGTTTTCACGCCTTGTAATGACAGCTATCTTGTCTGGCTTAGTGTTCTGAGAACTCCTGAGTATTCCACAGAATTCCACAGCCTAGCTATGAGTGCTGGGCCCGTAAACTGCTGACATGGCGGCCTTTTCCTCCTCCTTCACACATCAGCTGAGGTCTTAGTCACAATTACACACCTCACTACAACTCATCCCCATGACAGCTCTGAGCAGCACCTTTGTCTCTGTTTTATGAGTAGGACACTAAAAGATGAATGGCTTTTCCAATTTCCTCAGCCCAACAAGAGGCAGTGTTCAGCCAGATGTGGTGATGCACACACCTTTAGTCCCAGCTCTTTGGAGTCTCTGGCAGGTAAGGTAGGTAGATCTCTGTGAGTCTGAGGCCAGGTCAGTTACATAGTGAAAGCCTGTCTAATACAAAAACAGTGCCAGGGGACATGTTCCTCGAGAGTCCAGGAGGACCCGAAATCTTCTCTCCTTGTCTGTAAGTGATGCTGCAGCTGCCTGGACTGGCCCACCCTGTCCAGGCCTCGACTCCTAGCAGTGAGTCAAGGCTGCCCGCTCATCAGCACAGTTCTGTGCTATTTGAGAGAGTGATGGTCTTGAGTTACAGGCTTGCCAGTGACTCCCCAATGTGACCTCGAAGAGGTGAATCTCCCACCTTAAGCCTCAGTGTCTTACCTTCTATTTCCCCCCATACACACTTCTTTTCTTTCCTCTTCTTTTTCTTCCTTCCCGGTACAGGATGGAATGTCAGGTCTCCAACTTGCTAGGAGAATGCTGTGTCATGTAATTATGTCCCTAACCCCTACGTTTCTTTTTCTAATGTTCTCAGAGGCCCCTCCCCCAGGAAACCTGAGCATAAGTGGTTGGGTAGGTGAGGGAATGTGGTGTGTAGATGAGCGGCTTTCTGAATGAGGACTGTGTTGTTTTTTTTCTGTTTTCCTCGTGTGTAGAAACGGCTTTCTGAATGAGGACTGTGTTGTTTTTTTCTGTTTTTTTCTGATTCTATGCTCCACTCCCACCCACTCCTCCCCTGAGTTCCTCCTTCTGTGGTGTTTCTGGCCTCTCCCTGACTAGTACTCTGGGTCTCTTGAGCTCTCCTGGCCCAGTCACCCAGCAGCAAAAGCTGAAACACTGCATTTCCCAGTAGCAGAGCCCCATCGTCTCAGCTTTATTTCTAGGCATTTTGCCCTTGGGTGAGGGCCAGTTCCAGCCACTGCTCCCAGAAGCCTCCTCCAGGGTCTCCATCTCTGCCTGCCCAAGTTACAAGGCAAGGCTCTCTCAGGGCCATGTACCCAGAGGACCTTGATGCTTGCCTTAGAAATGATCCTTTCCAACTGCCTCAGGCTCAGAGAGGGGACACAGTTTCCCCACAGTCACACAGCAACTTGGCATGAGGTACGAGCAGAAGCCAGGCATCCTGGTTGCTAGCTAGCCCTTCCTCCTTCCTCTGGCAAGGATAGATTTGTGTAAAGCTCATGACTTCTGGCATGTTTGATTGCCTGATTTGTTGAGCAGCATTGTGTGCCTGGTCCTGGAGACAGGGAGAAAAACCCCTGTCTATGTGTGTAGAGGGTACTTGTCAAGTTAGGGAGGCAAATAGATACAAATGACATCATAAGTTCTCTAAGTAAACACAGCTAAGTAGACAAAATCCTGCCAGCAGATGATCTGGGAGAAAGGACCTACTAGGAATGGGGGATAAGTATGGTGTCTGAACTGGGCCTTAAAATCTGAGTTCACCTTGCTATCTCAGATGCCATGACTGTGTGGGTACGGGTCAGAAGAAGGCTATAGTTGGGGCACCTGCTGAGCAAAGGAAATCTCCAAGCATGCAGTGGCCATGCTGTGAATATGAGCTAACAGAATGCCTGCAAACCTCCAGTTCCTATTTATCCTATCTCAGGTACTCTCTGGTTTCTGCAGGAGGGTGCTCATCAACCTATGGAGACAGAGCTGTGGTATAGGGCCATCAGTTTTAAGGGACTATTCAAGTTTAAATTAGTTAAAAGCAAATAAAATCAAACTGATCACTGTTAAAATGCTCCAGAGCGCTGGTGCTTCCTGACCACTGGTGCTTCCTGACAGCTATATATGCAGTGCAGCATAGACGCCAGATCCACATCTTCCTGACCACTGTGTGGTGCAGCATAGACGCCAGATCCACATCTTCCTGACAGCTATACAGTACAGCATAGATGCCAGATCCACATCTTCCTGAAATCTATACAGTGCAGCATAGACGCCAGATCCGCATCTTCCTGACCACTGTACAGCACAGCATAGACACCAGATCTCACGTCTTCCTGACCACTGTATGGTGGGTGCAGTGTAGATGCCTAATCTCATGTCCTCCTGACTTCTGTACAGCGCAGCATAGACACCAGATCTCACGTCTTCCTGACCACTGTACTGCGCAGCGTAGACACCAGATCTCATAGACACCAGATCTCACATCTTCCTGACCACTGTATGGTGCAGCGTAGATGCCAGACCTCACATCTTCCAAGGAAGTTCTGCTCTCCTAAGCTGCTCTGAAGCCTGAAATTCTGAGGGAAGAGGCTGTGTCCCCCACACAGCAAGGTGTCCAGCAACCCCACCCGGGAGTTCATGGGAAAACCTCAAAATAGGGTAGAGAAAATAATCACCATCAACAGTGTTGGTATTGATCATGTACTTTTGTCCTGTGTATGAGTTCATTTATGTATGTGGAGGTTTCTATATGTGAATGTGTTCATGTGTGTGAATAGGTTCATGTATGTGGAGGCTTCTGTGTGTGGATGGGTTCATGTGTGTGAGGCCATGGGACAGACCGAGGGACTCCTCTTCAGGCCTTATCTGCCATTTTTCATTTTTTCTCTTTGTAGTATTATCATTAGCAGCAGCGTTTTGAGACAGGAACTCCTGATGGCCTGGAGCTTGCCAAGTAGGCTAGGCTAGCTGGTCAGCAAGCTCCACCCACCTATCTCCAGCTCCCTAGAACTGGGACTACAAATACATGCCACCATACTGCTCATACTTATCTAGGTTCTGAAGATGGAACGTAGGTCCTTGTGATTTCAACGCAGGTACCTTACCAGCTAAATTATCTTCCTAGCCTGGTACCTGTCATTTGTAATCCAGGAGAGGCCTGGTACCTTTTCCCTTTGCCATTACGCACTGTATTTTGACTTACCTATGTGAAAACCTACTTAG
The DNA here is from genome assembly GCA_001685095.1 of Ellobius talpinus. Classification (NCBI taxonomy): domain Eukaryota; kingdom Metazoa; phylum Chordata; class Mammalia; order Rodentia; family Cricetidae; genus Ellobius; species Ellobius talpinus. Next base: position 5,067 of record LOJH01026426.1, read on the forward strand.
AACCTGGCCCATATTAGGGCTGTTTGCAAGTATTGGCTGGTCTAGTCCCCAGCTTCACAAACTGTCCCCCATAGTAGCCTGGTTTAGGATCCGAGTCTGCATATTATAGCCATGGAACTTAGGATAAAACAATGCTCTTTGGATTCACTTTGTCTTAGAAATGTCAAATTTTATTGACGTTGTAAATCTGGGTGATCTATGCGGGATGCATGTGTCAGACAAATGATTTTAACAGCTGCATTGTCTGCAGCTCTGTGTGTGATGGTGCCACAGACTTACCTTACAGGAGTTAACACAGTCCTGTATGTAATGCTCCAGGCTTTCACATGATCAGATTTGGGGGCTTAACAAAAAGAATTAGGTGGTGTACCGAATCAATATATTTTAAAAGATGAACACAAAGTGCCACCTATTATGAACCAAACAGCTTGCAGAGGTGCTTATAAATGCGTACTTTCATATTCTTATTTTGAAGAGAGGAAAATGTAGCCAAGATGAGTAACTTGCCCACAGTGGTACAGCTATTCAATGACAAATCTGGGGCTTGTGCTGGCAATAGCTTTGGAGGCCACTACCTTATCTGTTCAACATTAGTGTTTATGGGAACCTCTGAGACCACCTGACTCAATCCTTTTTTTCCTGGTGCTGCTGAAGTCCACTGAGGGTCACTAAGATTACTTAGCCAGTTCTTATGACAGAACTTGACCCTGGGTGTGGGTCTCCTGACCCTGCTCAATGTCCTCTTTGCTTCATGACTTTAAAAGAGTCTAGTGCACAGAACAGCCCACAGAGCATCCCAATGCCTAGTTTGTGCTAAATGCAGTTGTGGAAAACAAATCCTTGGACTTGGGCCAGAGAAACGACTCACTGAGTAAAGGGGTAAAGGCTCCTGCCAGCAGGCTGGACGATCTGGGTTCCGCTCCTGAGCCCTCAACATAGGAGAGAACTGACATCTGCAAGTTGTCCTTTGGCTCCCACATGTGTGCTGCCCTTGTGCACGCAAACACACACACATACACACACATCACAGACACAAATAAAGAAAAAAACTAGTAAACTTTTGAGATCCTTGCTCTTGCACAAACAGGCTCTGAAACCAAATCTTACCTCTATTTCTCATCTTAGAAACCTCGAGTGAATTTTCTGTGTTTCCGCCTCCATTTTTCCAGATAAGGAATAAGGACACACCGAATTTAAGGACCCGAAGGGGAGTAGTGTTGAAGATACAGGTCCCTACCTTCTGTTCTCTGTCCTCAGGATGCACAGCGAGGCTGGCTCATAGCGGGGGCTGGAGGGTAGCAGAGAGTAGTTGTTGACAGGCCAGACAGTGAATGTTAAGATAGTTAATGTGTCCTTGGCTCCATCTAACAGAGGAGCTCTTCTTAAGGCCCTTTCTGGATCAAGGAATCCTCCCCAGAAAGACTGCCCTGCAGAGACAATGATGGACACTAGGCGGCGGTAGAGACCTTCCAGGAAGGGGAGAGGCCAGGCAGCTGGGAAATCTGTGGGCAGAAGTCTCACTCTTGTTACTTCCAAGAAAGGAAGGGCTCTGGAGATTGTGGGTCAGGTCATCCTGCTCCTGGGAAGGGGAGGCACACTTTTGGCAGACGGCATTCACAGCCGTCCTCTCAGGTCTAGCTCTGGATTACCCTGAGTGGGAGAAGTTAAATCATTTCCCACAGGGATACAGTTGAGAGTTGGCGCCAACAAACTCCACTGCTTCCAAGTCCTGCTCTCAACCCAGAGAGTAAGCGCCTTCCAGCCCGTGACTCACTCTTACAACACAGCCTAGTGCTTGCATCTCTTTAAAGTGGGCGCTCTGGTTTGCAGTGCTTAAGGGTGATGATTTTTCCTCTCTGGGGCGGCTGATTTCAAGCTTCCAGGGGACATCGCCGAGCTCAGAACTGAGAGCTGGGCAGTAGTGCTCAGGAGTCTGAGGGGCTCCAGCGCAGGGGGTCCGCATGCAGAATGAAGAAACGCGATCCTGGACTGCTTCTTCAGGCGAAGTGTGGGTTTACTTTTCTTTTTCTTGTTCATCCTTGAGTATGCATTTCAAATCCTCCTTTAATCCTGGCAAAGTCTTAGTCTTTGCTGCTTTAATCTTGCTTCTCTGGCAGCCCCTCTGTTCTGGAACCTCTCCACGCACCTGTCAATCCGTGTATCTGAGCTGCTCCGGCCATATAATGCCACTTGCCTCCCAGGAGCTAGTCTCCCTTTTCCTTAACAAATAAAAACTCTGTCTTTTAATTAGACACACAGTTTCTCAAAATAAAAACCACACTTTGGAGTCTTCCACTGAAATACCTGTGGGCAGGAAATAGTTCTAGACTGAATACAAACAGGAACCTTATGGGAGCATCTTTAATGTAAAGGAAGGTGCTAGTCCTTGGCTTGTTCCTCTCCTACCTCTTTGAAAGATGCATGAAAAGGCTTCATTGGGGAAGCCTTTATGGTCCATGAGGTGGATGCATTAGATGACTTTATGCAATTGTCTTAGTCCTCAACTATATAAGGCCAGGAGAAAGTTGCATCTTGGTTAAGCTGTGGTTCTTTTTCTTTTTGTCTCTGTTTCAGTTTCCAAAAGCAAACCCTGGGACAAGGATTTGCATGTAAGTGGTTTATTCAAGGGATGAACATGGGATACACAGCTAAGAGACCCCATAAGACAGGAAAAAAGACTAACAAAAGACATGAGCAAGTTGTTGCCAGATACAACTGAGTCTGTATTCTACCAAGATAAGGATAAAGAATGTCTTAGTTAGGGTTTCTATTGCTGTGAGGAGACACCATGACCACAGTAATCCTTTTAAAGGAAAACGTTTAAATGGGGCTGGCTTATAGTTTCAGAGGTTTAGTCCATTATCATTATGACTGGAAACATGGTGGCGTGCAGGCAGGCATGGTGCTGGAGAAGTGGCTGAGAGTTCTACATCCAGATCAGCAGGCAGCAGGAAGAGAGACTGACACTGGGCCTGGCTTGAGCATTTGAAACCTGAAAGCTCACCCCCAGTGACACACTTTCTCTAACAAGGCCACTGTAGGTGGAGACTGCTTGCTTGTTTCCTGACTGCCCAGACCCGAAAAATCACAAAGAAACTACATTAATTACAACACCGTTTGTCCTATTAGCTCAGGCTTTTTTATTAACTTACTCTTACATATTAAATTAACCCATTTCTATTATTCTATGTATTGCCACGAGGTTGTGGCCTACTTGGTAAGGTTGTGTTCTGGTGTCTTTCTCTTTCGGCAGCTACATGGTGTCTCCTTGACTCTGCCTAATCTCTCTCTATATATCTCTTCCAGCCTGGCTATATTCTGCCCTGCCATAGGCCAAAGCAGCTTTATTCATTAGCCAATAAAAGCAACACATGTACAGACGGATATCCCATATCAGGCCATACCTACTCTAACAAGGCCATATATCCTAAACCTTTCAAATAATGATGCCATTCCCTATGAGTCTATGGGGGGCATTTTCATTCAAGACCCTACAAGGACCCAGTACCAAATGGGCTACATAATTTATCCACCAGTTCAAAGGAAGCCAGAGCATCTAGCCATGAGGTGATGTCTTCTGCTGGCCCAACAGCTTTTATGCTGTCTGCTTTTGCCCTCTGTCCCTTTATAAACTGAGCATGGCTTTGTGGTCAGAGATGCTGCCCCAAATGATTACTTGCGTCCCTCTGAGGAATGTGCGCTGCGCTGAGCCCTGGCACTACTACCTACCAACCTTCCCTAGAATATTCTTTATTTACTATGCATCCTATAATTTGACTCTTGCTGCATCCTAGGTGAAATCTCCAATTCTTGCCTCTAAATATTTAATTCTACCTTTTACCACATCCAATCAGATTTATTCTGTCTCCTGAGGTTATCTCAATAATATACATACATGTACTATTTCTTACTGTCGTTGTTTTAAAATGTTAAATGTTTAAAATGCTTACTGTTTACCCATCTTTAATTTATCATCTACTATTATTATTATTAATGGATGTTATTTTTGACTTTTTATAGTGTGTGTGTGTGTTTGCCATAGCATGCTTGTGGAGATCCGACCACAGCTTATAGGAGTTGATTCTCTTCTTCCATGTGCATTCGTGAGTGTCAAATTCTGGTCACCAGGCACTTGGCAGCATGCCCCCGGCTGAGCCATCTCACAGTCTCTATTCTGGACTTTAAGGAGCTTGAGCATTAATTCTGAAGTTGTCTTCATATAATCCCTTGACTTACTTTTTGTCTGTAATGAAGTAATTCCCAAGTCATTGATTTTGTTTTCTCCTTTGTTCTGGAATTTTCTTTTACAGTTTTTCTGTAGTGGGATTAATGTTCTGTGGATCGCAGATCCTTTCTGCACTCCTGGGTCTCTTTCAGTTTCTTCTGGAATCAGGTTTTAAACAGATGGCTCAATAGTCTTGTCCTGGGGTGAGAGTGGGGATCACACACCTGTACTGGAACAGGTGTGAGCTTTGTACAGTCTCACGCGTAGCTCACACAGCCTCCTTGGCTGTAAGGAACAGATGCCTGGAGAGTCCCCTGCTGCTGGAGTCCCACCCTGGCTGAGGTTCCCTCCCTGTGTTCCTGGTCCACAGAAAAGTTTGGCATAGGACTGCAAACATGAATTTACAGTGCCTTCTTGACCAGAAGTTTTTGAATTCCTTTATCTGTACAGGGAAGACACCCCTGGCTAAGAGTAGAGTTGTCCCAGGAATCAGCATGCAGATTCAGGGAACAAAGGGTCTTTCTGCTAGAAATGTCTGTCCTACTACCTGAGAAGACAGGTCTGTTGTGCATTAAACCCCCAGGCTTGCCGTTCATTGCACCCCACCCCTTCATAGTGATCCTAGCCTGGGGTTCTTCTCTGCACTCCACCTCAAGGTCTCCTCTCGCCGGGGCTTTAGGTGTCCATGGCCGTATTTGCATTTTGAGAAGGAACTCAGGAGGATGTTTCTGTCTTTCAAAGGTGCAGAAATGGAAAGTAAATGGCGGGCTGACAGGCGTGTGTGGGGTTGATTGGCTGGGTCAGCGCCATCACACCTGGCTGGCGGGGAGAGCCTCCCGACAACAGGAGCTGTCCAGCACTGGGTGGGCTGCTGTCACTGGAGGAACTCAAGCGGTGGACAGCTGACCTTCCCCTGAGCCTGGGGGCCCTAGGTAGAGGGAAGCTTAAGGCAAGAGTGAGACGCGCGAAGGAAACAGCTCTGTGATAGCAATTGTTGCCGTGAGATGTCATGAGTGCCGCTGTTGTTCCCGGAGACTGTGCTACTCCCCAGAGCTGGCCACACTCCCCATGGTGATAAATTTCCAAAAGGAAGGCCTGAGAACTTGGGGGCACAGGCTTCCCATTCGGGGGTCTCATCTGTGAATAAAAGAATTGCCCTTGATGCTGGGCGGTGGTGGTGGTACACAGGTGGATCTCTGAGTTTGAGGCCAGCCTGGTCTACAGAGCAAGTTCCAGGACAGGCTCCAAAGCTACATAGAGAAACTCTGTCTTGAAAAACAAAACAAAGAAATGCCCTTGAATGTGGTGGCTTGGAGACTCTCTGTTGGTGGAACTTGGGGGCTGGGCACTGCAGAGCTTCCACACTGCCCAGGGTCCTCAGTCTACCCACCACATCTACCTACCTGTGTGGCCACTCTTGACAGGTGACTCTCTGCCATCATTAGTGTACTCCCAAACAATAACAGCAAAACATGTTTCTGGTACATTCGACAGTATTTAGGGAATTTCCTAAGTCACTTCAGATGCAACTATCCTGCTTGGTCCCAGCAGGTGAAAATAAGGCGCTCTCAGGCCAGGGCAGCTGTCATGGCTGAGGGAGGTCATGAGCACTGAAGGGACTCACCTCTATTGAGCATCACACTCTTCACAAGTGCTGTGTCTTCTAATCTGTATAACAACCCATTTTGCAGATAAGGAAGGGCCCAGAGAGTCAGAGTGACCTGCTCAAAGTCACACAGCTAAGAGGTAGAATGCCCTTCCTTCTCAGCCGCTTTCTTTCCAAATTCTCCCAATTGGTTTCTGCTTCAATGTCTCTTCCTGGGAGAAATTCTGCTAATGTGAGATGCTCTGTGTGGATTGTAACCCTTAGGTCACAACAAGATATATTTTAACTTTCACTCATGTGGCGATTAACATCTTAGGATAACTTTTCTGATTATAAAATAGGACATGTTCTATTTTTGGTGAGTTTTTAGTTTAAAATAATTAGACATTCACAGGAAGTTGTCAAATGTGTACAAAGAGGTCCCTTGACTCTTTGCCCAGTTCTCCTGAAGGCCCAAATTAAAATCAGGAACCCAACATCTACACAATGTGTGTGTGTCTTATGTCATTTGATCACATGCATAGATGTGCGCAATCACTCTTGCCATCGGGATACAGAACCATTCAAGTGCTGCACAGGTCCCCCGTGTGCTACCCACAGTCTCACCACCTACTCCCCCGCACCTCTCACACACCATCCCTGGCAATCACTAGTCTGCTCCTCAGCTCTATAATTTTGTCATTTCTGGAATGCTATAGAAATTGGACAATACCGTATGTAGCCTTTAGAGACTGACTTTCTTCACTCACCCTGCAATCTACTCAAGTTGTTATGTGGATTAACATATTCCTTTCAGTTCTTAAGCAGTATTCCATGAGAATACTTTACAGAAAGTACTTAGAAACACACACACACACACAAAACACACACACACACACACACACACCACAGCACAATTCCAAGCCTTCAGCCTTCAGAATGGAGGAGAAGGTCCCCTCCTTGTTGGGTCCCCTCTTGACCAGGTTGGGTCAGAACCAGCCCTGGGCTTGCTGTGCTGACTCTCTGCAGGCAGATAGCAGACATAGGCCAGGTGCAAGGCTATCCTACTCACCCGGCTGCTCCCAACATGCTCCTCACTGAGACTCCCTCTGGCTGCCACCACTTCTCTCTGCAACTGTCCACTCCTCCCTCCTCCCACCTTTTTCTTGCCCTGTGTGTGTCTATTATCTGTATCTTCTTGCCCTGTGTGTCTATCTGTATCTATGAGTGAGTCTTGCTTTTTTCTCAAACCACAGAACATAGCCAAATGCAATTTCCACTGAGTACAGTCTTGTGTCTGGATTGGTACATGTTTCCAATTGTACAGTTCCCCTTCTTCCTCATTTTCTCCCCAAGACTTTCTCCCACATAATATGAGTATTTGGGGACCTGCTTATGACAGCTCTGCTTTCGAATGCTTTGAAAAGTAGAGCCAGTACCTCTTTCAGTCCGGCTCCACCAGGAATGCTTGGTCGGCAAGTTTCCTGGGGTTCCTGTTGAGTTCATTCTTTGAGACCAGTCTTGGGGAAGGAGAGCTTCATTGCCTGCATTCTCAAAGCGTCTGCCTTGAAATGATCCAAGAGCCTTCTGATGGCCAGCTCAGGCCTTCTCCTTCTGGGTCCAGACTCCCTCCTCAGCCCGATTCATCCATCTGTCTGGTCTTTTCATTCACACAGGCTAGGTGGCACTGTCTCTTGCTCCAACAGCCACTCAAGTTTTGAAATGGGTTTAAGACAGAACAACCTGAAGGTTAACCAGGGTTTAGCCACACCCACCTTAGATACACCTGGTTGCATCTAAATATCCAACAAGAAGAGAATGGCTAGGTTTCTGTGAGATGTTCTAGAGAATCAGATATCACAAAGCTGTTAAATCATGGTTTGGAGAGCTTTGAGGATGGGAAAATATTTATCACATATTATTAGCTTCTTAATTATATAAAAGCATATAAGTGAAAGAAAACAACTCAGAAGCCCCCATAGTGCTAACAGCTCTTATTTCTGGATGGTGGGATTATAAACGACTTACTTTTTTCCCTGGTTTTTGAGACAGGGTTTCTCTGTAGCTTTGTAGCCTGTCCTGGAACTCCCTCTGTAGACCAGGCTGGCCTTGAATTCACAGAGATCCATCTGTCTCTGCCACCTGAGTGCTGGAATTAAAGACTTGTGGCACCCCTGCCTGGCAAATGACTTACTTAAAAAAATAGTTTTTTTGAGGCTGAGGTGATGGCTCATTGGATAAGAATATTTGGTGCATAAGTACAAGGACCTGAGTTCGAATCCCTGGCACCCATGTAAAAGTCAGTGTGGTTTTGTAATCCCAGTGCTGAGTTGGGGGGAGGGCAGAGACAGTAGGACCCCCTAGGACTTGTTGATCACTAACCTCTCTCACTTAGCTTCAGCGAGAGACCCTGTCTGAAGTGCACAAGGCAGCAAGTTACAGAGCAGGACACTGACATCCTCCTCTGGCCTCTGTCTACATACACGTATGCACACACATTTTTCTTAATGTTTAGAACAAGCATTTTTTCCCTTTATAACTGGAAAATAGTATGCCTCATTAAAACTAAATGAGATCTGCAAGCTACAGGAAGTCACCTCCGCAGGTTTCTGCTTGAGTGGTGTCACAAAGATCCCACACTGCCCCTCCCCTTGGCCGGTAACTTCCTGAGAGGCAGAGTGAGTGTCCAGACACTTTCCCTGGCAGCCCCTGCTGTGGGGCGGCACTCATGGAACCCTGCTCTGCCCTGCAATGAGATGGCTGCTTGTCTGTCCTCTGAGCATGGTTTCAAATGACATTTGTGGAGTAGGCAGATCCTACTTGATGCCCCCATCTCTCTGCATGAAGCCAGCCTTGGCCGGTGTCATCCCAAGTAGCTTTAGAATGGCTCTGATGATTCTCATGCCCCTCATAATCCCCGCACCAGGCACTGTACACCGCGGCCTTACACCGGCCCTGCCCTGGGTGAACGCCAACACTGGCCTTCCACATCTTCTACTTGGGATCCAGAGCTCTCAGCTGCCAGCCCATGGAGACTTCAGGAGGTGAAAACTCTGCCATTTACTCTTTTTGGAGGGAAGAGACCAGCAGCCCGTTTGCCTGAGGAGAATTATTGGGGGTGCTGTTTGTTTCTTTGATTCTTTAGTGCTGGGCTCAAACCTAGGTGCAGAGTATGTTGCTGGCCACATGCTTGCCAATTCAGCTACATCTCTGGACAATTGCTTTGACAAAGGGATTTTAAAGTCACTCCTGGGTGTTATTCAGGCTATGTCCCTGATGGTTTGGGGCTAGACTTGGAGCCAGTCTGTCTTGGCTGGGATTCTACCTCTACCAAACCAGACAATTTTCCTACTTCTTTTTTGTCTCATTTTCTCATGTGAAAAGGAGGAGTAATGAATGATTTGACCTGCTCTGTCAGGTCCTTGTGGGAGTCTTTGCAAGTCCTTTCACGGGGTCTGGAGAAGAGCGCCTGTCTAGGCGTAGCGAACAGGGAATGCTAGCCATCACACTGATTGCTCTAACTGTGTTTATGGGAATGAGCAGGCAGGATCTCTGACACTGGGGCTCTCCCAGAAAAGCCCAGATGTGATGAATACCAAATGAGGCTCACCAATTAAAAGCCCTGCGTTGTCTGTTCCTTCGTGAGACAAGGGATAAAGAAATGCATGCTGCTCTGTGAGGGGGCCTGGAAAGAAGAAAGCACCAGGGGCACTGCTCAGGAGTCCTCCATCCCCACCCCCATGGCCATGGCCAGCCTGTACTTGGCCTTGAAGGAGAGCAGGAGGCTGATGAAGGGGCGTAGCAGGAGGAGAGAGCGCCCCTGGGGACAGAGGGAGCTATATTGTAGCGTGATTCTTCAGCAACTGAGAAATCCCAGCTGGGGATGGGGAGTGGCCCATAGATAAGACTGGATCAAGAGGTGATTTTGAATGCACCCCTGCAATTCTCACCCTTTCTCAGATGCTGTTTTCTCTGCTACCTACAGGGTAAGCCTACATGCAAACAAAGTGACATCTTGGGCAATGGCTTGCTCAGGACTCTGCATCTGGGATGGGTGGATGGATCTGAGATTTGAACCCAGGGCTGTGCATCGCAAGTCCTCAGCTCCTGCTTTGCCAGGATCTTAGACCTCTTCACTGCAGAGGTGGAGCTGGGAAGGCCAGAGACCTCAGAGGCGACATATGGCTGCGAGGAACAAGGAGAGGTGGAGGGAGACCTGGTCCCAGGTGTACTAGGGACCCAGAGCTGCTGGGCAGGCACATGGGAAAGAGCAGAAAGTAGGTCAGTCACGCAGGAGACAGAGCGTGAAATTAACGAGCACATGGGAGCTGGAGTAGTCACCTTCCAGGAGGGCAGCAAAGGGGTGGGAAGTCCCTCTGGGAGAGACAGTGGGGCCTGAGGGGTTGGAGCAGGTGGGAAGAGGCTGGACCATGGGGTTTCCTTTCTAGTCCTGGGTATTGGGGGCCACATCAGTGGGACAGGAGAAGGGAAGGATGGGGTTCTGAGGGGCACAGACTGGTGGTACTGAGTGTCAGACACGAGCTCTATGGGGGCAGTGGCCAAGAGTGTTCTCTAAATGCTGATATTCCTGCTGCCTAGGACAGTGCCTGGCACAGGACGGACGTGTTGAGGGCTTACGTGAGGAGAGAACCTGCTCTGCCTTGTACATTGCTGTGTAGCTCAGGGTGGGGGCAGCAGCTAGGGCTCTGCTCCGTATTTGTGTTGCGAAGCTGAGTGCTTGCCAGGTGCCATCTCTGACCCAGGGCCGGGCACACAAGGATGTGTGAGGTAGGGACTCTCCTGGGAATCTCACCATCTAACAGAAAGCCAGGCTATAAATGACTTCAGCAACATGTGCTAAGCACAGAAATGGATGGCTAGTGGGGACCAAGAGACATTCTGTGACACTGCTTTGAGCCAGGGGTTACGAGGGATGGGGAGGCTGTCAAAGCTTAAGTGCATATACTAATATGTACACACACACACACACACACACACACACACACACACACACACACACA
>LOJH01026426.1:18503-32248 GCA_001685095.1 Ellobius talpinus
GGGGTGGGGGGGAGGAGAAGGCGTGTGCACTCAAAGGCAAGAGTTTTACAAATGAATTATTTACATTAACTCTTTTCTGAGTTTGCAAGGGTGGTTTGTGGGGCGGGTCAGTGTTCTGTTCTTACTTTCCTCTTAGAATTACTGCTTGAATAATCCACACACTTAATGAATGTTTACTAAGTCCCTTCTCTATGCCTTCTCTATGCCAAGAGCTCAGCAGTGCCACACTGAATGGAGGCAGAGAGTAAACAAAAGTACATTCAGAACAATGCTAAGGCTGAGAAAGCAGGGCAGGTGCCGAATTTCAGGTAGAAAAGATCTCTCCAGAAGGTGACGTTTAATTAAAACCCTGAAGGCAATTGGAGGGAGGGTTACACAGAAGGTATTGCAGAGAGAGGGAAAAGCAAAAACTCCCCCTAGGGTCCTAACGAGTGGTGAGGTGGCCAGTAGCAGTTGGGGGTGTAGATGACCCGACAGTGGGTGGGAAAGGAGGGTGGAGGGTGAAGGATAAAGGACAGGGAGGGGAGAGGAAGCAAGGATTTTGGCTTTTGTCCTAGACAGGTGGAGGAGGGGCAGGTGGCTCTATTGGTTGCTTGATAGACAGAACCTGGAGTCAGGTGGGTCACATGCTTGCTTTCAAAGTGTATTCAGGATAACCCAGAAGAAAGTTGATTCTACTTCGCTACTTTGCTGGAACTTTCTCCCGGCCAGCAATCAAATTCACACAGCCAAGTCCTTGATGAAGCCAGGCCCTGGTTTGTCCCCTCCAAGCCCTGTGGTTTCCATCAGGCCATTCCCACCCACAGCTTACTCCAGCCCACTCTAAATCTTCATGGAAACAAGCAGAAGCAGTTCCTAGAGGTTTAAAATTATTTCTGTGCCACGAAGGAGTGTCATTAAGTCTTACTTCTTATGGATGAATGTTGCTCTACCCAGATGTCCTTGGGGCAGGGAAACAAAGGAAGATCTTGCTAGATTAAAAGGCTTGAGATCTGGTCTGGATTCTGTCATGTGTTGCGTGTGGGGTCTTGAATTCTCTTAACTGCCCAGATGCTACCTTCCTCTTCTATCATGCTGCAGTGGAGACCAAGGGCCCCTAGGTGGCACAGTTTCCTAGGTTCAGTCCCCAAGAGCAATTGCTAAAGGAGGCTAGAAGATTGGGGGAAATAGAGAGGCAAAGATGATCCAGAGTGAATTAAACAGGAGATAGAGGCAAAAACCCGAAGCCAGAGAACCTTCTTGCTCCTTCCATGATCCCTGTGGGAGTTGGCGGCACAGAGCACACCTCCCACTCTGGCTATCAGATCCTATGGGACCCCAGAGGCTGTAGCCCTTAGAGGCAAGGGGCAAATGTCTAGGGATAGATGCCACACAGTACTCATTCTCTTTTGCAGATGGAGATGCTGAAGACAGAAGGGCTTTCCCGATCACCTGGGGAGCCAGAAAACACAGTGGTTGTTTAGCTGGCCTCAGCTGATGAAGGCTTCTATAGCAGGGCTTTGGGTTCAAAGCATGTGGTGGCATCCCTTGATTTGCCCAATTCTTTTAGCTGGTGGCCTTCCCTCCTCCCTGCATTTCTTCTTGGGCTTACCTTTTTTTCCTCCACAGCCATGGATTTCTCAGGGAATCCTGTGAGAGGAGTTGTTTGCTCCTCATATGAGAGCTGTGTCTCAGGGCAGCTGTAGGACATGAGGTGAGGGTCAGGAGATTTTGTGTGTCCCTCTGATTTTCTTTCTCCTTATAGATAAGGCAGAGTGAAGAAAGAGGGAGCTGGGCTAGATAGCCAAGGTCACCGTCCAGTTTGAAGCTTCCGAGTTATCACTGAAGCCCGCTAATGTCCATCAGCAAGCTGGAGAGTCATGCAGGGCTCCACTTTGCTTACTTAAGAAGAATGCGGGGTGTGGCGTAGGTGATGTGTCATTTTGATTCCGACATCTGGCTTGGCACAGATGACAGGCAGCCATCAAGGTCAGAGTCCTCTCCGAGTTCCCACAATGACCACCTTGTCTGGCGAAATGCAGATCTGCCTCTCTCGGCCTCTAGAGGAAGCCATGCAAGACTTTCATGGGCAACCAGAGGGAAGCCTGATCTCCCACCTGTGCCCCTGAAGGTGTCCTTCTTGGCCTCCATCACTGACCGTCTGACTCTCTGACCTTGGGTTTTTTTTCCCCAAAATCAAGCCTTCCTTAAAGGAAGGAATTGGGTTGGCACTGAAGAAATTCAGAGAGCAATGCTAGAGGAAAACATGTGAGAGGAAGGGAAAGAATGCCCACTTCTCATTGGCCAGCCATATGCTAGCTATTAGATGGTGGTCCTCTCTGTGTATTGACTCCTGGCCTGTTGTCAACCATAGATTAACTTCTCTGCTCTCCTGTTGTCTGAGGAAGAGTCTCGGAGGGCATGCGCCATTCTTCCTGCAGTTGTGCAGCTGTAAGTGCTCCATGCCCCACTCTTGTCCCCTGGAACACAAGAACCAGGGAAGGATAATAGGGCATGGGCCAAGACAGCCAATGCTAATTTACAGTTTCCAAGTGATCACCAAATCAATGTCTGATTTCATTCTCACATCAGCCTATAGTCAAATGAGGAAATTGAGGCTCACACAGGCCCAGGGATTTGCCTAGTTGTGGTCACATAGTACCTGGGCTGGCTTTGAAGCATGTCTTTGAACCCAAAGTCTGTGCATCTCATAAAGATAGCTAATTCTTTGACAAGGTAGGTTTCTCTTGAATTCATTTCTTCCTCTTGTGGGATTAGAAGGTCAGAGTAGATGCATAAGTAACCATGAATTCTTAGACTCTCTAAGAAGCGGGAAATGGGATGCCAAGATACCAGAGAATCAGGTAACATGAGATTGTTTTTTGCTGTTGTTTTCTCAAGACCAAATATTTTCCCTCAAGTTTACGAAAAAGAACATTTTGTGGACTGGGTATGTAGCTCAACTGGTGGAGGGATGGCCTAGCATACACTAAGTCTTGGTTTCAATTCCCAGCACCTCATAAAACAGGCATGATGATGCATGTCCATAATCCCAGAGGTGGGAGTTGGAGGAGTTGATGGTCAAGTGGAGTTTGAGGTCATCTTTGCCTACACAGCAAGTTTGAAGCCAGCCTGGCTACATGAGATTTTATCTCAAAAAAGAGAACATTTTACCTTCTAAAACCCAGAAGAATATAAACTTAGCATAAATCAGAGAGAGAAAAACAATCATAACTAAGAAAAAAATTCCTCTGCAGAATTAACTAAGCCAACATAACACCTTGATGAGCCATTGTGTTTGTAGCAAACACTTGATACCTAGGCCTGGTTGGAGTGATCCAGGAGGCAGATAAAACCAGAATAATTCCTTTAACAGACTTGATTTGTAGCTAGGGTCTAGGAAGGACAAACAGGTAGGTAATCTGAAAACAGAAGCGTTAAAGACCCAGAGACCATTGGCAAAGGTCCCCAGGTGGAAGGCAGAGAATGACCCAAGGACTTTCGGGGAAAGGATGGCCAGTATCCAGCTTTGATTGGCAGGTGTCTTTTCCTCCAGAACCTGCTGATCCTGGGGATGTCTACGAACCCTCAAACTCAGAGGATGCAGCTTTGCCTATGCAAACTGGCAGACCGCAGTTTGAGATCCCACTCTGCCACTTGGAGGTCATAGGAGCTTGCATGCTCCAATTTCCTTCTCTGTGAAATGGATATGATATTCCTGGTGGAAGGTTGATAGGGGAATAAGTGGGACCGAGGACTCAGCACAGCACCTAGTGCTCAAGTCCTCAGTAAGCAACCACTCCACTGCTGGTACTATTAGACAGAGTTATTTGGATATTCACAATCTTGTGTACTGTGGCAAGCATGTGGGAGGTTTTTGTTTGAGGAGGGGGTTAGGCTTTGCTGCTGTTAAATCCAGCACAGGATCAGACAGTATATCATCTGGGGGGAGGATGGAGGAATATAAAATCTCCAACTTTAGCCCTTCCTGCTTTCTCAAGGCCAAATGTTGTCTGTGCCTGAAAATCTGTCCCCTTGGAAATGACATCTCCTTCTAGGGCTGAGCCCAGAGGGCAGGACTCCCGACAAGGACAGGCTAAGGGCTGAGGGTAGAGACACAGAGGAGGGTGAGGGAGTAGGAGGAGGCAGGAGGAGGGAGAAAGTGCTTTCAGAGACTGACAGTCATTCACAAAGGCAGAGGGAGTATGCTTGTGCCTGTTTGCATGCGAGCGTGACTGTGGAATCGCGTGTGTGCATCAGGTAGCAGGTGCATGCAGCGTGTATGTGTGTGGGTGTGTCAGTGTATGAATGAGTGTGAAAACTGCCAGTGTTTGAGCTTGCCAGTGCATGACTCTGCATGTGAGTGTATGCTGGCTGTGTGTGTGTGTGTGTGTGTGTGTGTGTGTGTGTGTGTGTGTGAAGTTCATAAGCACATGCATCTTGGGTGGGCTGGAGTGTGAGGCTGACTGTGTGACTCTCTGAATGACAGTGAAGGAGAACAATCTTCTAATAGTGCCTGGGTAGCACGTGGAGTACACGTCTGCCCCCATGCATAGAATATCTAAGAGGAGGAATGTCCACAGCTTCTGACTCCCCTGACTCCCCACCCTACCCCCACCAATCTAGCCCCCACTTCCCTGGTCCATTCTGGCACTCCCAGCACTAACCTGCTGATCTCAACTATGGGGAAGGAAGAGGAGAGGGACAGGGGAGGGGGAGAAGTGACCAGCCCCTCCCATCCCAACCCTTGGTGCTGCCAGGGAAACGTCCTCCTCCACCCCCACCCCCCAATCACCGTGATTCCTGCTGTGAGGGAGAGAGGAACCCTCTGTTTCCATGGCAACATAGCAGCCCTGCTTCTCAGCCTGAGCCCAGGCTCCTCTGAGCCATGGAAGGAGTGGGAAGAAAACCCTTCCTCAGGCTTTTGAGCCCCCACCAGGTGTTCTGACCTCTAGACTCCCACCTTCACTCTGAAGACCCCCCCAAGTCTTCTTTTGTGTTCACAAATCCTCTAAGACTCCCTAATGTGTGTCCACCATTTCTGCTGCTTCTAGGGTCTGGGGACCTGTCTTGTCCTCACAGGAAGAACTAGACCCGAGCATGAACCTCAGACAGTGGCAAGATGGGGTTGAATTCCAGACTTCACCTGAAAAAGTTACCTGTGTCACTGCCTCTCTGGGTTCTCATGAAGAGCAAGTAAGTTCAGATGACACACAGGTTCAGTGTGTCATGCCACTGGCAGGGTGTAAATTAGCCAAGTAATTTTTGCAGGGGCACTTTCTTCCCTGGAACTTACTTATTTTGTGGTGCTGAGGATAAAACTCACAGCTTTGTCCATACTAGGCAAGTGCTCTAGCCTTGAGCTACCTCAGCACCTCAAGCTCCCTCTCCTGTAGAGACACACAGATTCACAGACATGCACTCAAGGGCATTGATTGCAAGGTTTGCTCTGATAAGGAAAATCTGGACAGTACCCCGATGTCCAGCCAAGAGAGGTGATTGAAGGAATGCACCCACAGTCTCGGAGACTTTAAAGTGGAGTACACATGTGCCACCCCAAAGATGGATTGCTAAGTAAAGAAGTATCAAGCTGAAGAGACAGGTAACTGGCTACTCAGTGGTGAGGAGATGAACTACAAGGATTGGGTCCTGAAGTAGGAGGATGAACCAAGAAGAGACAGCAGAGGACAGTGACTGATTCCCATCATGGGCACACCCTGGGCACACCACTCACTCTCAGTGTCCTATCCACAGGTGTGGTGGTGCACAGCTTCCTAGATGGACTGATGCCGATGTAGAGGATGCTAGAGTGTAACGACAAGAAGACAGAATTGACAACAGTCTAGTTATGTTCCATCCCTTAGCAAACCCTAGTCAGCCAGGCCAGGTTAAACCTCGCGTGTAAGATGGAGGGGACCCCGAGACAGGAGAGACTCTGAAACAAGAGAAGGAAGGTAAGATAGAGACAAGTGACAAATTGGCTATATAGTCAGTTCTAGTCTGGACTACAGAAGACCCTATTTCAAAAAACAAAACAAAAACTTTTATCTATGATCCATAGCATGCCAATCATGAACTAGATATTTTAATGTATTTTTCTCATCTTCACTGATATTTTAGGAGATAGCTATGTCTATATTTATGGGGGAGGAAACAGTTCAGATAAACTCATTCACACACACACACACACACACCTGTCCACCCATCTATCATTCACTCATCCATTAGCCATTCATCCATTTACCCTCTCATCAACCTACACACCCACCCATCCATTCAATCAATCTATCCATCTTTTATTGACCCCTCCATTCATCATTCACTCATCCATCCATCCATTCATCATTCACTCATCCATCCATCCATTCATCATTCACTCATCCATCCATCCATTCATCATTCACTCATCCATCCATCCATTCATCATTCACTCATCCATCCATCCACCCATCCATCCATCCATTCATCATTCACTCATCAATCCATCCACCCATCCATCCATCCACCCATCCATCCATTCATCATTCACTCATCCATCCATCCATCCATCCATTCATCATTCACTCATCCATCCATCCATTCATCATTCACCCATCCATCCATCCATTCATCATTCACTCATCAATCCATCCACCCATCCATNTTCATCATTCACTCATCCATCCATCCATTCATCATTCACTCATCCATCCATCCACCCATCCATCCATCCATTCATCATTCACTCATCAATCCATCCACCCATCCATCCATCCACCCATCCATCCATTCATCATTCACTCATCCATCCATCCATCCATCCATTCATCATTCACTCATCCATCCATCCATTCATCATTCACCCATCCATCCATCCATTCATCATTCACTCATCAATCCATCCACCCATCCATCCATTCATCATTCACTCATCCATCCATCCATCCATCTATCCATCCACCCACCTATTTATCTGTCCACCCATCTAATCTCTCAGCAAATACTCTTTGTGCCAATTCCGTGGTAGATACCATTCTAGTTGCGAGGCGATTGAAGAGTCCTGGCCTCACGGAGCATATAGTCTGGAAGAGGGATAGTCAAAGCCTAATAATGTTGAATAATAATGAGTGCTGTGCTGAAGAGAAACCACACAAAGAAACTTAGAGCATCAGGGGTTGATGGGGCAGGTTGCTCTGATTTTTAGTTAGAAAACTCAATGAAGTAATGTAGGGCCATTCCAAGCAGAGACAAGCAAAGGCCCTGGGGTGGGAGCTTGTCCACTGTAATCAAGGGCAGACAAGAAGGCAGATGTGGTTGTGGGTAAGGACTGGATGAGAATGGAAAGGGGTGACAGGTCTAGAAGCGCAGGTTTTGAGAGGTTTTCCAGGTCAAAGCCAAGGTGGTGGGTGTGATTCTACATCGTGTTGGCTTAACTGGGATAGAATCTCAGTCTTGCAGTTGTAAAAGATCACTTTGACCACACAGTGAGATAGGGTCATAGGCAGCAAGACGGGAGGAAAGGGTTAAGTAAGAAGCCGCTGTGTAAGTCCAGGTGAGAGGAGAACGGCCGGCCCTGTGGAGCACAAGTGGCAGCCTCAGAGTGTAAACAGAAGTCAGCCCTGAAATGCCTTTCAAAAACAGAGACAACCGTGTTGCCTGTGAGATTGAATGTGGCGATGAGATCAAGAGAGAAGCCAAGAATGACTTCAGGCCTGAGTGACTGTGTGACTGTGGGTGCTGTTTGCTAAGATGGAGCTAATCGAGCAAGGACAGGTTTGGGGACAATGAGGGTTGACTTTAATTTTTGAGCCGGCTTTAGACATCTAAGGAGGAATGTCAGCAAGGCAGCGGGATGTATGAGATGGGAGTTCAGGGTAGATGTCAGGACTGAAGGTATAAATTGGGAAGCTGTCAGTGTGAAAGTGCCGCTGAAAGCCACGGGGTGGGATGAGATCACCAGAGGGAGCACAGGCAGGAGATAGGCTGCTTCAGCTTTGCTAGTGTAGGTGAGAGGAGTCAGCGAGCCTGAAGACCTGTGGGGCCTTCCCTGGAAGCTCTGCTACCCCCAGGAGGGAGGCACCAGTTTCTGTGATGATGGGCCTCAGAATCATTCAGGCTTAATTCACAGGTCGGCTCCTCCTTTTCCTTTTGAGACAGGAACATACAGATTGGGCCTCAAGTATCCCAAGCTGGCCTCAAATTTGCTACGTAAGCAAGAATGATCTTGGACTTCTGATCCTCTTGCCTCTACCCCCTGAGGAGGGTTGAGATTACCGATGTGCACCACCATGCCCGTTTAGTGTGCTAGAGATCGAACTGAGAGCTTTGTGCATGCCTATGAACAAAGCCACATCCCTGGCACAAGGATTGCATTTCTTTTTTCCTTCCTCTCATGTGTATGCACGTTCACATATGTGTGGGCCCACATATATGTGCAAGTACCCGTGTACATGTGTGTGCATGTGTATCGAGGCCAGGGGCTGCTGTTGGGGACCTTCCTATTGCTTCCACTTTGTTCTTTTGAGGCAGCATCTCTTCATCAGACCCCGAGATTGCTGCTACAGCTGGTTTCACTAGCCAATTTGCTCTGGCAATCACCTGTGTCTGCCTTCCAAGGCTGGAATTAAAGGCTGGCCATCATGCCCACCTGACATTTACCTGCATTCTGGGGATCTGAACTCTGCTCTTCAAGTTTACATGGCAAGTGTTTTAACCCCCAAGCCCTTTAAGCCAAAAATTACATATCTAGTAGATTGCCTGGTGACGCCACCATGAACGTAGGGTCACTTGGTTGGCCCCACTTCACCGTGTAAGAAGGGAAAGGATCCTACAGCAAGAACCTGGATTTTGGAGTCAGCTCAAATTGGTTGTAAGTCTAGTCACTAACACTAACTTTCTGTGTGCTCTTGGATCAGATATGATGGCTTTCAAGCCTCCATATCCACATCTGTGAAATGGGAACAGTCTCTCTGAGCCCCTGGGGTTATTCTGAAGATAAGCAAGTCACATCTTCAGTCATTCTTGACAAGTTCCCAGACAGGTGGGGCGAGAAAACAATTCTATATTACTGCAGCATCCCTGGGCAGGCAGGGATGGTCCAGGCCTCTTCAGGCTCCTGGGGTTCTAGGTGCTAAGCTAGAAGAATGATAGAGGAATTGACCTCCACACTGGAGCCTTGCTTGCTCCAGGATGTCTGATATCAGGTCCTACAGGAGAGGCAGTATATTACAGGATCACCTCATCCCCACCCTGATGTCTTCTAAGCTCTTTGTCTACCACCTTCCCTCTAACGTCACCACCAAGGCCCCCACCCCTGTTGAATCTTGTCTCTTGTCTCCTGTCTTCAGTGACCAGTGACAGCTTCTCTGTACACCCTGGCCCTGTATCCCATCTCCACAGACATTACCACCGAGCCTGACCCAGAAGGGAATGTGACCTGATGGTAAGAACCTGGCCTGGCATCACATAGATGGGGCACAGCCTTGGGGCAGGGGGAGCCGTGGGAGCCGAGCAGCATGTTGCTGGTGAGAATGTAGGAAGCTTGGGGCTCACAGTAGATACACTCTGCGTGCTCCTTTCTCTTCCTTGTGCCAAGAGCGCCACCCCCCCAGGCCTGGAGTGCTGAGAAGAGCAAGGAGGCTGCCTCCCCTCCCCCCTTAATGCCGTTAACAATGGATTCATTAGCTGGGATTAATCTCATACACCAGCTCTCTATCCCCCTGGCTATTAATCACTCACTTCATTAACAGGATAGCATTAGCCAACCTGGGAGCCAGGACATGGCACCCATACCAAGTACCTGTGCCTGCACCTTCTGGTCTTTGCTCCTGGCTGGTCCAGCCCTCCCTGCCTCCCTGCCTCCCTCCTTGTCTGGGCCCATTGCCTGTCCACCACCCACATCTGCAAATGTATTTGTCTCTCTCCCTGTCTTTCCTGCTGTGGTCTTGTCTGTGCCCCATGCTGTCTAGGTGCCTGTTTCTCCTTTTGTCCTCCCACTCCAGGTCCCACACACAGTAGGTTTACCTTCTAGGCTGAACAAAGCACTGAGGGAACCAGGGAAGGAGCCGCCAATCCCGAGAGGCTTATTTTTTAAAATTGCCTTTTCTGTTTACAAAGATAATATATGCTCGCTGTACAAAATCCAAACAACACAAGAAAGGAAGAAAAGAAAAAATACAAATTCCCTGAAATCCCCATCAAGATAATAACCTTTCGAGTTTTGGTGAGCATCGCCTCCGATCTTGAGTGATATATATATAATTTTACCTAAATGGGATCATACTAGGCATGCTGTTTTGCAACCTGCTTTTCCACTCAACAATATGTTGTGGAAATCTTTCCATATCAGCGAATATAAATATACATCAGGCTTTTTAATGGTTGCGTAGCATTCTGTCTTATGGAAATAACATAATTTAGTCAATGGATCTCCTATCGATGAGCTTTGAAAACGTTCCCGTCTTTTCACGGACGTCTTTGACACAGAGGGCAACATTCTTACCTCTATATCTCTGTGCATTTGCCTAGTTAACGCCCTAAGATTCATTCCCAGAAATGAAAGTTCTAGACAAAGGGTTGGCATAGTTTACGATTTACCACAGAAAAGCCTCATAGAGCCAGGTGCCTGAGATTCAAAGCCAGTGTTACCACTGCTTAGCAAAGGTCTCAAGTAAATTGTGTCTGTGGGCTTCAGTTTTCTAATCTCTAAAATGGGGATGATAGAGGGCTGGTAGATGGCTTAGCAGATAAAGGAACTTGCCACCAAAGCGGATGACCCTGGGATCCCACATAGGAGAGAATCAACTCCTCTAAATTGTTCTCTGACTTCTAGACAAACACATGCCACAGCACACACAACCCACCCATGCCCCAATAAAATTAATACATATAATTAAAATTTTTTAATGAGGTTGATAGTAAGATTTATTCATGAATTTGATGTTAAGATTAAGTAGACAGCTACATGCAAACACTTCAAAAGCTGTCTACTGCCTGGTAAGTGCAGTATGCATTTGCCTACATGGACACAGTGGCTGGCTGGTCCTCAGAAACTCCGAACCTGCATGCCTTTTCTTGTCTAGCAGTGTGGAAGACAGCTCCTTTCTTTATGCCATTACCAATCAAAAATACCCTTGCCCCTCTGAAAACAAAGACAGGTTTCTGCATTTGTTAGGTGACAGTGGACCTCCCTTTTCTGTTGTTTTCTTTGATCAGCATTGAACCAGCAGGTGGACTTGAACTCGGGTCTCAGCAGACATTCACATCTCATCCCCGAGGCGTCTGGTCATGTGCTTGGCCCACTTCTCCACTGGAGCATTTGTCTTTTTTCTTATTCCTGAGAGCTGTTTTGCATATTAGAGATCATATCTCTAATCTTTTTCTACTTCATCCTGACTTTCAACCTTATTTATTTCTTGTCCTTCATAAGTACTTGATTTTTTTTAATGTGGTGAAGCCTGCCAGGCTATTCTCTTTGTTACTTTTATATTTCATGTTGTGTTAGAGAGGCCTTTTTTTCTTTCCTAAGCTGTGGATGCATACTTCCTTTTAGTGAGCTTGTCCATGGTCACTCTTAGCTTTTTACACTCCATGTTTTTACCCCTTCTAGTTTATTTTGGTGCAAAGAGCAAGGCACAATTCCAGCATTATCATTTTCCAAATGATTGGTCAGTGTTCTAGTTTGCTTCCTGTTGCTGGGAAAAACACCGTTACCCAAAGCAAACCAGGAGGAAACTGGCTTATGGGCTACAGTCCATCATCAAGGGAAGCCAAGGCAGGAGCTCAAGGCTGGAGCTTGAAGTAGAAACCAGACAGGAACACTGCTTATGTCCCATTGCTTCCAGGCTTAAGAGACCTTTGTGTGCACAGTCCAGTCCTACCTGCCTAGGGATGGCACCACCCGCAGTGGGCTGGGTCTCCAACATCAATTAGCAATCATGAAAATGCCCCCTATGCCAACCAGATGGAGGTCATTTCTCAATTCCCAGATGTGTTGAGCTGACAACTGAAGCTACTATAACAGTCGGTTGATCATTTGTTTATCCAACCCGAACCTCAGTGAAAACTATAGAAGGGAGAAAAATACATAAGTGCTGTTCTATGAGAGAAAGGGGAGCCGATGGTCAGAGGAACAATTCTGAATGGGAGTTCCCTCCTCTTAGGAGTCCTGCTTGTCCTTGTTAGGGTTATTGAGCCAGACCCAGTACTATCATCAAAGTCCCTTTGGAGGAGCTGGAGAGATGGCTCAGCAGTTAAATGCATGTGCTGCTCTTCCAGAGGACTAAGTCCAGTTCCCAGCACTACATCAGGTGACTCACAGTTATTCGCAACTTCAGCTCCAGGGGCATCCAACACTGTCTACACTCAAGTGCACACACTCAACACAGATCTGTACATATAATTTAAACAAATTTTAAAAATAAACATTTTTAAAGCGCCTTCCAGAAAGAGCTATATGTGATGGGGCTCTTAGAAATCAAGATCAAATTGTGTCTGCTTTTGGTGTTAAGAGCAAATTTGCCTTCTGACTTCAGACCTCACCACCATCGTTATTTCCGCAGCCACTCTCCCCTAAGACATCCAGACTACCACAGCAACACATAAATAAGCCATCCTGCCATGCTCATTCATACTGCTACTGCCTGGGGTGAGCATTGGCTCCAGACTTGGTTTAGGGACCTTCCATGCTCTTCAGGAAGATGCCCTGAGCCACCACAGCCAGTGTGTATGAAGTGTGTTAGAGCTTAGGGGAAGGGAAGCTGTGCTATGTCAGCAGGAGCTTCTGGGTCACCTGTTCTGGAAGAGGCTAGATCCTTACCATCAGTGTCCAAGCAGGTTGTCTAGAACATCCCTGGACAGGGGACTCTAGAAGAGCTTTCAGGTGATGTGAGCATTTCTGATATCTACAAGCTTGTATGTGTACAGTCTTTGTTCAATGGCTGGACCCCACTACAAGCCAGGATGTCAGGTGTGGACAAGCATGGAATCTATGTCAGGCAGAATGCCAGGCTGGGCAGTCATCCTGTGGGTACCAAGGATAAATTATGGCACCAGGGCCCACAGAGCAGGCACAAATCATGGGCCATCAGGAATAGGGAGAGGCAACTCCAGCCTCCATTCTCAGCAAGACTGATGGGCTCAGTTCTCAGGTCTGGGTTTGAGATGATTGGGTTTTATGATGTTTCATTTCCCCAGGACACGCCCCTTGTTCAGAGCATGTCATAGGACTGTGTGCATGAGTGTGCACATTCATTTATCATCCCATGTGACTTGCTGGGATGCTGTGGGCAGTGGGCTCTGTGTGCCTCTCTATAGAGCTCTGCTGTCTGAGCGACTCAACAGTCCTCTGCTTTGGGGAGGGGCTTTGTGGGAGTGGGAGGGTCATCGGGTTGTAAGTGTCCAGTGTGTCTGCCATGGGATGAAGATGCAGGGAGCTGAGGAGTCAGTGAAATTTATGTGTGGCTGGGCCACAGTTTTCCTGTGTCAGCTGGGGAGCAAGTTATGGGGTCCTAAGTTGTGTGTCTGGGTGGTTTGGTTATGTCCCCCACCAGGGAGAAAGAGAAGAAGAGCAGATTTGGAAAGGAAGGTTTGGGATATAAGTCTAAGATCAGGGCAGGATATCAAGGGGAGATGAGCCAAAAGAGAGATGGGACTCAGGGCAAGGCCTAGAGCAGAGGTCTGAGGGCAGGCTGTCTTCCACATGTCCAAGGGTAATGCATCGGAAGAGGTAGGGTTTAGCACCACACACACACACACACACACACACACACACACACACACACACACAC
>LOJH01026427.1:386-11678 GCA_001685095.1 Ellobius talpinus
TTGGGCACCAGATGAAGGCATAAGTCATAAACAATCCCACACCGGTTCAGAATTGATGATTAATAGAATGGTTATTTATTTAAAGGGAGAAAACTTACAGATTACCGTCCCAGACTACAGCCCTCTGTGCGATCAGGAAAGGAGCATAGTAGCCAGAAGTGGAGCCGGAAGCAAGAGAGCGAGCAGAGGGCAGGGGCTGCTTTTTTAAAGAGAGAGAGACCACACCCCAATGGTCTGGTATCTCAGCAGCTATTGGCTGAAGGAGCAGAAGGAGCTCCCACAACAATTCTGCTATTAAAGTTGAAGTTAGAAAAACTATCTGTGACTACTTGTAAAGTCTTTTACTTCAGAATAAGAGAAAATACAGAGAAACTAGAGACATTAGGAACCAGTGTGTGTGTTTGTGTGTGTATTTGTAAGTGGATTTCAGTCCTATGGAATAGGTTTGAAAATAAAAAATACAATTTTTAATATAATTAAAGAATTTTTAAAAATGTTACTAAAAATCAAAAAGTTTCAGTCTTTTTCTCCATTTATCTTGGTTATCTTTCAAAAGAGTACAAATAAATATTCATGTTATTTACTACTCGCATACTTTTCTTTAATCTTATGATAAAGAGCTGGTACCAAGAAACTCTGTTCAAGAAGAAGAGAAGTCTGTGTAATTATGAGTGGGGATAATACACTACTTTTTCTGAAGAGAGCTGTGTTTTTCTCACATTAATACTCCATTTAAATTTAGCTATACAGCCTCTTCTACACAGATGTGAATAATAACTAACAGGTTGTTATCAAGTGCTCAAAGAGAAATTATAAAAAAAATTAAACAAGCCAAATAATCCTTTATAATATAGCCTGTTATTTTCCTCCAGCAACATTGGGCCAATGAGATTTTAACAGTGATTTTAACAGTGCAGCTTTCCCTTGAAGAATGCTCTGTGGAGTTTGGGGTGGAGGAAATTTTTATAAAGCTTTATGATTCACATCAGGTGCCTTACTAGTTCTAGAGCAGAAGTTCTCTAATTGTGGGTTGGGCCTCCTTTGTAGGTCAAACAACCCTTTTATAGGAGTCACATGTCAGGTATCCAGGACAGCAAATATTTGCATTATAATTCAGAACAGCAGCAGAATTACAGTTCTGAAGTAGCAATGGAATAATTTCATGAGAAATTCTAAAGGTGTTTATTGGAAGGATTTACAAGATGTGTTCTAGATAATCCAACAATGACTGGCAGAGAGGGGAACAGAGAAGAATGTAGAGCTCAATAAATATCAATAAAAAAAAGTTCAAGAATCCAGTAGTTGCAGCACATGAGACTGGATTCCTCTCCTGGTCTTCAATTTGTACTATAATACTGAAGATGTAGGCTCCAATGCCAGTGAAGAGATGGACATTTAAAGCAAGATAAAAGAAAGCTGGCAGAGAGGAAAAGTGTCTTGTATTGGCTTCTAGCAGAAAGTGTGACTTAAATTAGAGGTGGGTTTTCCCAACTCAAAAGATCCAGATTAAAGGTGTGTCTTTCTACCCCAAAAATACAGTTTAGAAGTGGATCTTCCTACTTGATATTAAAAATCCAGATGTAGTCGAATTGACCACCACAAATAGGCATCAGAGATACATTCAGAATTTATTTCTAAAGGTCAGATTTCCACAAATTGGAGCCTACAAAAAACATTGACAAACCAAAGATGTTAATTTTAATATAAGGCATAAGAACAAAAAATATAAATAGTAAACCAGAAGAGAACAACAAATAATATTGAGAACACAAAATTATGTTAACCCCAAATATATATTTTTCAGTATATATATATTTTTTTCTGTATCTTTTTGCTTTTGACTGATTTAAAAAAAATTTTTACATCCCCAACCCGTTTTCCCTCCCTTGTCTCCTCACAGTCCATCCACCACCCACCTACCTTCTCCCCTCCTCATTCACTCCTCCCCTATATCTATTCAGAAAATGACAATCTTCCCAAGAATATCATGCAAACATGGAATATCAAGTTACAGTAAGACTAAACCTTGTGTCAAGGCTAAGCGAGGCAACCCTGGATGAGGAGTAGGGCTCCAAAAGCCAGTAAAAGGGTCAAGGAAAGCCTCTACTTCTTTTGTTAGGATTTTCACAGGTTTCACAACTGTAAACATAATGCAGAGGGCCTTGATCAATTTCATGCAGGCTCCCTGGTGTTGGTTCAGTCTCTGTGAGTTCCTATGACCCCAGGTAAGTTAATTATGTGCATTTTCTTATGATGCCTTTGCTGCCTGGCCAATTCCACCTCCCTCCTTGGTTCCTACACTCCTTTCTCCCTCTCTTCAGCAGGATTCCCTGAGTTTGACCTAATGTATAGTTTGTGGGTACGGCATCTCTTTCCATAGGATGCTGAATGAAACCTCTTTGATTACAGCTGGCCTGGTCACCAGTCTATGAGAATAGCAGAATATTTTTAGGGATCATTACATTGATGTTTTTTTTTTCTCCAGTCCTGTTTGGCTCTATCCTTGGCCTCTAGGTCATCCAGACTCTGGGTCCTTGTGCTCCAGGCACTGTCAGTGGTGTGTTCACTCTCATGGCATGGGTCTCCGCATAGACAATTGGTTGATTACTCCCACAAGCTCTGTGCCACCTTTACCCCAGAATATCCTATAGTCAGGGCAGACTTTAGGTCAAATGTTTTGTGACTCAGTTGGTGTCCCAGTCCCTCTACTGATAGTCTTGTCTGGTCAC
Organism: Ellobius talpinus; assembly: GCA_001685095.1. Lineage (NCBI taxonomy): Eukaryota > Metazoa > Chordata > Mammalia > Rodentia > Cricetidae > Ellobius > Ellobius talpinus. The sequence goes on from LOJH01026427.1 coordinate 3,116, forward strand.
AGGAAATGGCTAGTTCTGGATACCCATCCCCTGTTACTAGGAGTCTTAGTTGAAGTCATCCTTGTATACTCATAGGAATTGCGCTAGCTCCAGGTTTCTACTTGACCCTGAAATGAGCCCCTTTATAGTCCCCTGTTTCAGTACTTTAACCCCATTCTACCCCCACCTGATCCTTCATGTTCTCATTTCCACTGCTACTCAGTCCACCTATGAAATCTCTTCTATTTCCCCTTCCCAGGGAAATCTGAGTGCTTCCCTTGAGCTCTGCTTGTTACATAGTCTTTCTGGGTCTGTGGATTGTAGCTTGGTTATTTTTTAATTTGCATCTGATATCCACATATAAGTGTGTATATGGTATGTTCATCTTGTTCATGAGAGTCGGGGTTATCTCACTCAGGATGCTTATTTTAGTCGAGTTTTATTCATTTGCCTTAATTATCATTATTTTAAACAGCTGAGTGATATCTATTGTGTAAATGTATGGCATTTTCTCTATCCATTCTTCAGTTGAAGGACATATAATTTCTTTCCAGGTCCAGACTATTACACATAAAGCTGCTATGAACATAGTTTAGCAAGTGTCCTTGTGGTATGGGTGATCAGCCTTTGGGTATATGTTCCAGAGTGGAATAGCTGGGTCATCAAGTAGATGGATTCCCAATTCCCTGTGAAACTGCCATATTTGTTTCAAAAGTGGCTATAAAATTTGCACTCCTACCTGAATGGTGAAGTGTTCCTATCTCTCTAAATTGCCTCTCCCCGTAAGCTCTAACTTGTATTTTTTTATCATACCCATTCTGACAGGTGTATGATGGAATCTCAGAGTCATTTTGATTTGCATTTGTCTGATGGGAAGGATGTTGAACACATCTTTAAATGATTCTTGGCCATTTGAGTCTCCTTTGTTAAGAATTCTCTCTTTAGATCTGTACCCCATTTTTCAATTGGATCATTTAGTTTTTCAATGTCTAGTTTCCTGAGTTCTTTATACATTTTGGAAATCAGCCCTCTGTCAGATGTGTTTTGGTAAAGATATTTTCCCATTCTCTAGGCTGCAATTTTGTTCTATAAATGGTGTTCTTTTCCTTGCACAAACTTTTCAGTTTCATGAATTTCAATTTATTAATTGTTGATATTAGAGCCTGTGCTATTGGCGTTCTGTTCAGGAAGTTGTCTCCTATGCCAGTGTGTTCAAGATTATTTCCTACTTTCTCTTCTATCAGGTTCAGTGTATCTGTTCACTGTATTCATGTTGAGGTCTTTGATATGTTTGGACTTGAATTTTGTGCAATGTGATAGATATGGATCTATTTTCATTCTTCTACATGGGGCATCCATTTAGATGCTTTCTTCTTTTTTCATTGTATAATTTTGGCTTCTATTTTGAAAATCAGGTATCCATAACTGCATAGATTGACATCTGGGTCTTTGATTTAATTCCATTGATTCACCTGTCTGGTTTTTTTATGCCACTACCATGTAGTTTGTAGTACTATATCTCTGTAGAAGAGATTGAAATCATGGATGGTAATTCTTCCCAAAGTTCTTTTTAGTGTACGGGATTGTTTTAGCTACCCTAGGCTTCTTGTTTTTCCATATGATGTTAGTTATTGTTCTTTCAAGGTCTGTAAAGAATTGTATTGGGATTTCAAAGGGGATTTCAATAAATTTGTAGATTGCTTTTGGCAAGATGTCAATTTTTCTATGTTAATCCTACTGATCCATGTGGATGGGATGTCTTTCAATCTTCCCCAATTTCTTCTTCAAAGACCTGAAGTTCTTGTCATACAGGTATTTGACTTGCCTGGCTAGAGTTACACTGAGATATTTTCTATTACTTTTGGCTGTGGTGAAGGTACCGTTTCCCTGATTTCTCTCTCAGCAATTTTGTCACTTGTATATAGGAGGGCTACTGATGATTTTTTAGTTAATCTTTTATCCAAGCCACTTCACGAAAGGTGTTTATCAGCTATAGGTATTTCCAGGAAGAATGTTTGGGGTTGATTATGAATACTATCATATCATCTGTGAATAATGATACTTTGACTTCTTCCTTCCCAATTTGTCTTCCCTTTATCTCCTTTATTTGTCTTATTGTTCTAACTAGAACTTTAAAGTAGACTTTGACTAACTTTTAAAGCTATAAAAGAATGCACTTCTTTTCCTATTAAAATGTTAATAATTTTTATTATTTACAAAGTGGGCATCTATTTCAAATGACTGCCATTATAAAATATTTTATGATAATATTCTCTGAATTGTTATAATTTAAAGGGAATGAAAATAAATAGAAATTTTATTGAGACATATGAAGAAAAACATTTTATGGAATGATGGAAAAGTGTTTATTCTTTGCTGATTTAGTTTCCAAATCTTCACAGGGAAATTACCTAAAAGATACGAAAAAACAAGGAAGAGCCAAGGCATCTGATTTCAGTGAAACTGAGCATGGCAGTTGAAGGAGTTAACTACCTTATTTTATTTTGCATTTGTATAACTCCCAGAACAAATCCCTTTTGCCTTTTCAAATTGCAACTTATATCTATCCTTTCTCATTAAAAATCCTTGATACAAAGGATGTTTTGTTCATTCCTTAATATATTTTACAGGATCTAGAACTGTATCTGCTTGTGAAAAAGATGTCAATAAATGTTGAGATTACATTAAATTTAATATTGTCAAATAAATGAATAAAATCTAAAATAATGAATGCAAAAAGACTCCAATCATTACTAATAAGTCTCAAATGACCTTCAACTATGTAGAAGAAAATAAAAATAATTCATGACTCAGACCAAAATGAAAATTAAGCTAGAAATAATCATGTCTTGTTATTATCAAACTAATTGGGAAGTTATAACAGAATTTTGGTTGGGGTTTTGAGGACATTACTCACAAAGTGGAGGATAATGAGCATGGGGAATGAGGAAATGAAGATACAGAGTATAGTCCAAGTCTGAAAGACATTGGGATCTGTGATGGGCCAGATTCTAAACAAAGCATGCATTGTCACATTGTGACAGAAGAGTAGATTGAATAAAATCTTGTGGGAAACAACATGCTTGTATTTTTGTACTAAAGGGTTTGCTTATTAAAAAGGCTAGAAGAGTCTCCTAAATGAATATTAAAATCACAGAATGACATAATTCATTTTAGGTAAATAAATGCAGGTTATAGAATTTCCAAAGTTTCTGAGGTTTGTGACTTCAAATAAATATTTTCTGCTTTCACCTTGAAAAACATTTCACAATTACAAACTAAGAAGTGAAACACTGGCTTTTACATTTAAACATTTTATTGTTATTTGTAATACTCTTTTCACCTAAGCTGTAGGCATGCATGTGCACTAAGAATGCTGGGCTGTTTGAAAGTCACTTCAAACCACTTAAAGGGATTCTACACATGAGAAAAGGGAACACTTCATCAAGATGTAACAGTTACAGAAAATCACATAGGTCATGACAAAATAATAGTGTTGGTTTCAATACTCCACTGTCAATTTTAGGTAGCATTTCCAAACTCAAATCAGAACTAAAATATAACATGGATGAACTGGATTAACATATGTATTTATGTTAATATATATGTGTATGTGTCTATATTATGTCCATACATATAACGTGTGTGTGTGTGTGTGTGGATCTAGTTCTGTCCTGTTGCCTTCAAATTTCATGTTACACATTTAAAAAAATATCAAACTAAGTACTACTGCATCTGCTCCCATCAGATGATTAGGCTAGGCACTAACCTATGAGCATACCAGAATATCATTGGGAATCATTTAATTGACTTTTGTTTGCATTGTTTTGTTGTTGTTGTTTTGCCAGTCACATTTGATTCCATCCTAGGACTTTGAGCTATTCAGTCTTTAATTACTGATCATCTGGGCAAGGTCATGCATGAACTCCATCTTGTGGTGTGAATTTCTAGTTCTACAAGTCATTGGATGGCCACTGCTGGATGTTTGGGCCATTATTGCCCCAGAGTATCTTTCAGGCAGGACAGATTACAGGTCAAAGTTTTGTGCCTAGATTGCTGACCCAGTCCCACCACTGAAAGTCTTGCCTGGTTGCCGCTTTAGGCTCTGTATCATTCATTACTAGGAATCCTCACAAAGGTCACCCTCTTAATTCCAGAGGGTTTCATCTACAGTTGGTTTTCACATCACCCCCCCGAATGCTTCCAAATTCCAGTTGTCTTTCCCCATACTCTCCCTCTCCATACCTCCCACCCTGATCTGATCTTTCCCGTTCCTATCCCCACCTACCCCCAGTGAACCCATAAAATCCTGTTCTGTCCCCTTTCCCAGGCAGATCCATGTGTCTCGCACAGAGCTCTCCTGGCTACTTAGCCTCTCTGGGTCTGTAGAGTGTAGCATGATTATCCTTTTTGTAACCACTAATATCCACATATAACTGAGCACATACCATGTATAAAAACAACTAAAGGAGATTAAAGGCAGATTAACTGGAAAGAAGGAGTCAAAGTATCACTGTTCACAGATGATTCATGGTATTCATAAGCAACCCAAAAATTCTACTAGGAAACTCCTATAGCTAATAAAACACTTAGTGAAGTGTCCTGGATATGAGATTAACAAAAACAAAACAAAACAAAACAAACAAACAAAACCCCCAATGAATTACATATTAAAATATTTCTTCAGAGTACACCCAGCCCTTCTCACCTGCATGGGATTTCTTCAAGGATGGAAATCTTCATATTCTCAAATAACTATATAGAGCTCCTTCATGTTAGCATATTACCAATGTACATCTTTGTGTACACCTCAAATCAACTCTAGACTGATTCTAATGTATAAATCACTGCAAATGTGTGTAACAATATGCTACAGCCTGTTATGCAGAAAATAAATAAATGTGTGGAAAATGTCGGGATGTTCAATAAAAGTAAAACTATCATGCACTAATTACATCACACAAGTCAGCAGTAGCATCAACATGACTTTTCTTCCAAATATTATCCATCTCTGTCTGGTTGCATTCACAGAAGAACATTCCTAGATATAGAAGTCCAATCCTACATTCCCGGGCATCCTTCATAAGAAGGCCTGTTCTATTCACACTTGGTTCAAATGCTGCCTATCCTAAAAGAAATTTCACAATTGTAGCCTGGTATTGACAGAGAACACTACCAGACAGTAGCTTCCTACTTTTCTTAGAGGAGGGTGGGAACAATAGAATATTTGTGAAATTTTCATCCGGTTTCTGAAGGGTTTTCCAAAGTGGCGACGGAGAGGAGAAAGGAGGCCATAAGCAAGAAGTATTGTGCAATATCGGTTGATATTCATGCTCACAGTAGAGGAGAGTTTGGAGGGGAGAGTTCACAAAGAGCCTTGAGGACTGCATAATCACATGACGCTATCTATTGAAAAGTCTGAGATTCTAATGTTCATTTAAATGGTTTTTCCTGGAAGCTTCTAAGTGAATATTGTGATCTGAAACTTTTGAAATAGTTTCCTGGAAGGATAAACTTAGGTTGATGAGGCCATTGTGGTAGTAAAGTGACATTGGTGGAGACAGCCTAATGGTGCACTCCAATGATGTCAATGTAGAGAATTTGCTGCGTGGTGTGTGTGGATCCAGCCTTCTTCACAGTCACTGTTCTAAGCACACAGTAGAAAGTGGAGTATTCATGAATCTAAATAGGTTCATATATATCTTTAAAATACATGGTTATTGAGGAAAAAATTAAGAGAAACTGTAAGGAAGTAAATCAAATTCCACCAACATGAAAGTGAATTCCTAACATTTTAAGGTTTGTATGTTATGTGCATACCAATTTAGCATCTACCTATAAAAATATATACATCAAACAGAATACTCACTTTAACCAAAAATGGTTAAAAATATTATTGATGTGCTTATAGCCACCATTATTTTCAATTTAATTTAACAGTTTTGAAGGATACAAATAATGAAGTAAAGTTTTAAATAGTTTATTTTGATTTGAGACTGAAAATGTAGTCTTCCCAGTACTGAAAATGAAACAGTAAATATTCCATTATTTAGATTACAGAAGTTACAGTGAGTTCTAATCCAGAAGGAAGCAAAGAATGAACAAGAAGGTTAAGTGAGCGACTAACAGCTGTCAGCACATATAGACAGCGAAACATCCAGTGTAGAAAAAAAAAAACAAACTTGTAAAAGGGACAGCTGAATTAATTAGTAAAAAGCAAAGTGGAACTACTAATTATTTCAAGTGGAAAGAAAATGTGTAAGGGAAGACATTTTTAGAATATTCTATGAATGACAGAAAATACAACAGTTCTGAGTGGCATGAGAAAGGCTGAATGACAATAAAGATGTATTAAGATCAGAGAAAATTGACAGTGATATAAGAAAATAGAAAGAACTATACCAGATCAGTGTGTTGCTGTACAAGCTTATACACAGTATGCAGCCTGACAGTTTAAAGTTTGTTTTTAAAACACAAAATGCTGTTTCTTTGAAGATACAGTCTCTTGTAATATGAAAAGCACACTGATTATTTTCTATTGCTACTTAAAAGGCTCTTGCAGCATAAATCACAGAATAGAATCCATTATTGGATTACTTATGATAATTCCCTTAGAGATTAAACACTAATTGGTGTCTGATCTGATATTAAAAAAAATCTGAGAATCGGAATTCTGAAGCTCCATTGAATTTCTTTTCCTGATAGTTTTGGAGAATTGCTGTACAGCACCTGTCTCACTAGCTGAGGATACTTTTATTCTTGGGACTGTTTCTCATACCAAGTATTTGAATGTTGGTTTCAGCACCAAATGTCTGCTCACAGAGCTAGCTAAAACATGTTTAAAATAGTGCACCACACTATTCTTTCTGGTTTCTCAAGATGTGACAACTTTGGTTATTGTTGACCTAGAACAAGAGTGGCAAGTCCTAGCATAGTGAACCTCTCTGAACTAGTAGCTTTCCAACAAAATGTCAAGAGACTGAGTGGTCAAAAGTACATATTTATACACAATGATTTATCAAATACTACTATAATTAGTCAGGTGGCAGAATATAACGATGAGAGATCAGAAATATAAAATGAAATGTATCATGATAGATGATTTTATCATTTTACTTGTACTCTAAAAACACAAATAGATTCATAGTGATTTGAAACATCTAGCCACTTGTTTATATGAAATATGAACTGTAAACCCTATGTATGTGTTGTACATGAATACACACTGTAATAAATCCAGGAATTGAACCAAAAACATTGCCACTGGCCACTTCTGGGAAGACTATGAGAGTATGTGCATGGAAGTACCTTAATTATTTACATATATTTATAGGATTAAGAAATTCCCTCTCCTCCAATAATTTTATACTGTTTCAATAACAAATAATCCAAATATTAGGGAATCATTAGTTTAAGTTCTATAAACATAAAAGAAAGAAAGCTTTTTAATGGCTGTTGTCAACTTGGAGAGGACTGTGTAGCTCCTGGGTGTCTTTAACTAGTCACCAAAACATTTCTCTAACTTCAATCACAGAGTTTCTTGACTGAAGAAGGGAAAAAATTGAAACAATTTTTCTAATAATTCCAGCAAAGAAAAAGTCACTCTGAATCACCCAGGCAAAAATCCCATTTCCCCCCTCTCCTCAGGCAGAGAAAGTATGCTGAACTGAAATCTAATCATCTCTAATATATAAGAAAGGACCAGCAATGTACATTACATCCATAATAGCAATTCTTCCCACCTAAGTAATGAGCCCTCTTCAGGTGGCAGAGTCATGTGTCCTTAAAACATAATTTCTAGTATTATCACATCTCCTTGGAAGCATTTATTCTTTAAAGTTAGAATGGACAAAAAGCAATCAATCTCTTAATTAAGCAATGTTAGAAATTCAGTTACAATATAGGAATTAACAACTCAGTCTCACTTCCAGGAATCTTTTTGAATGAAGAGTCTTCCTTCATTGAGAACCTGGGAGTGTAAAGTCAGTCTGGCAGCTTTAATGCCAGTTAAATCATGCATCTGGCATGCCTGTTTTGTTCAACCTTTGACAGTCATCATAATGCAACAGTATATTAAAGGCTTTTAAAAATAATTTATATTTTGGTTTTCATAGTTATTTGATGAACTAATTTATAAAAGTAAAGTATGTATTTTTACATGGCCACCTCAAAGAATAGTGAAGTTTGTTTTGCTAGGAATGTACAGACAATTTTTGTTCAAATTCTCCCCAAGCAGTAAGTATGTAAGTAGAAGTAACATATATCCACTCACTAAAGGACATACTTATTAAGAGAGTTTTATAACTAGGCAGTAGATTAACTCTTGACAGTCATAGAACAATCAAGAAGGCAAACCATGAAAGAGGTGAAAGTTAATGCAACTGACATGTGATGGAGATCGGCCATTTCTGGGAACATAAACACAGCTGCACAAGTGAGCAGACCATACATTGCAAGTGCATCGGTTTTTAATGCTTCATCCTGCACAACACCAGGACTCGGATGTCCATCCACAAGTAAACAGATATGGAAATGTGGTGTACACACACACACACACACACACACACACACACACACACACACA
>LOJH01026428.1:0-10155 GCA_001685095.1 Ellobius talpinus
AGCCACACTGATGAATATCTTGCATATCACCATAGAACCTTCATCTGGCGATGTGCTAGCTATTCTTATGTCAACTTAACACAGCTAGAGTTAGCTGAAAAGTGGAAAACTCAATTAAAAAAATGCCTCCATAATATCTAGCTGTAAAATATTTTTTCTTTTCTTTTTTATAATATATTTCTGTATTGATTCTTTGTGACTTTTATATATTTGCCCTAATCATGTCCACCTCTTCGTCTCCCCAGGTCTGCCCCTCACCCCTGAAGCATGCACCCCAAATAAAACTCCCCCAAAAAGTAATTAAAAAACCAAAAACTAACTAGCTTCTCCATCTTTCCTGTCTCTCTTTCTTTGTGCTAGTGGCATTGGGAGCTATAGGATATCACACAGTATACCCTTTTGTTCAATCAGCTTCACCCAAAAATGTTCACTGCAGTGAGTCAGTGGTCTGTTTCAAGGCCTATGGCCTTTAGCTCACCATCATCACCGGACCATCACCGTAACTCCTCATATATCCTTGTGCTGCCCTGGGTGATGGAGATCCTGTGACTATTATTCCACAGGGTCAGTTCCTTTATGCACTCCAGCAGGTCATAGATGGGGTAGGTGTTGGGGTGGACCAACCCAAGGTCCAGGATATAAGCCTGGGTGGTAGCTGAGCAGGAACTGCCTCCTTAGGTGAGGGGCAGAGCCAGCTCTCCTGTACCCATGATATGTGGGCCAACTTTCTGAGGCCTGCGGTGAGGGATGGGGCTCTGTCTCTCTTTCTAGTTCAAGGATCAGTTCTCCTTCATGAGAGTCAGGGCCAGATCTCCTACTTCAGAGTCCAACAAAAAGCAGGGCCAGCTGTCCCAGGGCTAATGATGAGTGAGGCTGACTCAACATGGCCCTTGGATTTCAACATGCAGGGTTTCTATGGTGCCCTGGAGTAACATGGGCATTAGACATCAATGCAGACCTTGGATGCTATAGGACTATGGACCTAGACATGGTCTTCAGCAGCTGCCTGTGTCCATATGTCACCCATGGCCTCAAGTGGCAGCATGGGCCTCTCAAGTCAGCATGTCCCCAGTGGCAGCATAGACCTTGAACACCAACATGACCCCATGTGGTAACCCAGACACCCTAGCATTGGCATGGCCTTCAGTGGTAACAGGAGGCATGAACATCAACACTGATGACTATGTCCCTGGCTTCCATATAGCCACAGACCCAGACATGGCCCTCAGCTGCAGCCTGGGCCTAGACATCTCCATGACCCCAAATGGCAGCACAGAGCACTCCAATCAGCATGACCCTGGCAGCAGCATGGAGCTAGGACACCAACATGAAACTAGGTGGCTGACCAGACCCTGGGGAGCTTCACAGCTTTCAGTGGTTACTGAAGCCTTGGACATAAACACAGACCCTGGCCACAGTAAAGTCATGTCTTAGACATGGTGGCTCTTGACAGCAACTCACACTTGAATGCCATCATAACCCCTGGTGGCAGCTTAGGCCACTCAGATCAACATGGACCTGGTGGCAGCATGACATTTTGTTGACAGAGGTTTTTGTTCTGCCCAGTCCCACAGCTGTAGCATCCCAAGGAAACTGGTTTGCCTATTAGCTCAAGCTTCTTATTAACTCTTATAACTTACATTAACCCATAATTCTTGTCTGTGTTAGCCATATGGCTTGATACCTTTTATCAGTGAGACATTCTCATCTTGTTTCCTCTGTATCTTGGTGATGACTGTCAGCAAATGTCTCCAACATGGACAACTACATCCACATAAAACCTGAGAGAGCTTGGAAAGTAATTCTAGTCACAATAGAACAGAGTTAAGCACAGTTTTTTGGTAGCAACATTTTCTCTGGTAGGCTCTGTTTTCTAGAGGCAAGTGTGTCTCATTTAAGAGAGGCTTCCTGACTCAGNTCCATAGAGTTGTGGCAATAAGCATGGCTCTGGCCAATACCTCCACCATTAGTCTAGGCTCAGAAAGCTAAGGAACAGGGTGGATTCAGCCATCAGAGCCACACCTTTAATCCTACCCATATCATGTAGCAAATTAAAGACTCATGTGATCAGAAAAAGAAAGATATACAATAAAGATAGGTTCAGGTGAAGAAAACCTCTAAACAGTTTACAGTGTGTTTTAAAATATACATAGGCTTGAAAGAGAAAAGAAAAAAAGATACAATCCTTAAAAAAAGAGAGGGAGAGAGAGTAGTTGGGTATGGCAGCATATGCCTTTAATACCAGCACTTGGAAGTCAGAGGCAGGTGGATCTCTGTGAGTTCAAGGATGGTCTATTCTATAGAGTGAGTTCCAGGAGAGCCAAAGGTCTACAGAGAAACCCTGTCTCAAAAAAATAAAAAATAAAAATAAAATAAAAATAGAGTTTAAAATATAATCATGTAAAGATGGAAAATACACAAATAATCTAGATACTATATGTTATTGTGTTGTCTTTGAATTTTTTGATGGCTGAGGAAGGTGCAACAGATGCTAAAAGATATTTGAGTATAAATGCTGCTGAATTAATCCAACCTATATATTTTGGAAATGCCTTGACTTCAAAATTTACGTCAAAATATATGTTACTTTGGAGAAGAGGTTTTGCTTTTGTTTTCATAGGAAATGAGATGCTGTAGATTCATTCTAGGTTAAGAAAAATCAGGTTGATCAAGGAAGATGCCCTTGGTCCAGATGAGCCAACATTTCAGAGAACCTCTGCTGGAGTTTCCTCTGAGTTCTGCATCCCGAACAGCCTCAAGACTGCTGGCTGAGATGATCAAGCCTCACAGAATATTTAAGTCATGACAATAATTCTAAATTTTCTTTAGGTTCCTATAAGATTATCAGTGCCCCCAATCAGCAGGAAGTAACCTAGAAACTATGTCCACATTCCCAAAAAATGGATTATGGATGTTTGTCTTTGTTTAGAGTGTTGCTTGCAAGTTGTTATGGGTAATGGTCAGGAAGCAAGCTAAACAAAGGAGATTAGACTCAGAGTTTTTGTTTTGAAAAGAAAAAAAGGGGGGAAGTGCTGTGGAACAATGGTCTTGTACCCTGTAATGATTTGTCAGTTGTATTGCTTTAATAAAATGCTGATTCATCAGTAACTAGGTAGGAAGTAGAGGTGGGGCAATCAGAATAGGAGAATTATGGGAAGAGGAAAGGCTCAGTCTGCATTCATCACCCAGACACCAAGGAAGCAAGGCAAGAATGTCTCCCTGATAAAAGGTACCAAGCAACATGGCAAACAAAGACAAGAATTATGGGTTAATGTAAGTTATGAGTTAATAAGAAGCCTGAGCTAATAGGCCAACCAGTTTATAATTAATGTAGACCTCTGTGTGTTTCATTGGGACTGAACGGCTGTGGAACTGGGTGGGACAGAAACCTCTGTCAACAACCTTTGGATACTATCCTGGATACAGGTGGAGGCCAGACCCCGGGCATTCTTATGGCCTTTGTGGCAACATGGGTCATGGATGTCAACATAGACACTGCCTATAATAGGACCTCAGACCAGATATGGTCCTTGGCAGCAGCCTAGACTCCAATATCACCATGGCCTTAGGTGGCAAGCAGGCCAAACACATCAGCCTGATCCTCACCACTTTTGCTTCTTCAGTTCTGTCTCTTTCCACAGCACATGAACCATTCTGTGTCTCTTTCTCTCCCATTTCTCTATTATCATACTCATCCTAATGGTTCCTAGCTCTCCATAAAGGCCTGTGGATGCCTTCAGTCACCCTGACTGTGAGGACTCAGGATGACCTCTGGGTGTATTTCACCCACCTGTGGCAAGTAGTCATAAAACATCTTAATTAGTGATTGATGAGGGAGGGCCCAGTCCATTGTGGGTGATACCATCCCTTGACTGGTAGTTCTGGGTTTTATATAAAAGCAGGCTGAGCAAGCCATGAGAAGCAAGCTAGTATGCAGTGTGGAGGCCCACAGAAGTGGATCTATTCAACCTTGACTAAAGGTCAGAGAGTTTAAGCCTAGTCATGCTCCTTCAAGGTTATTGACAGGAGATTTCACTTAAGGTGTGGCTATTCACAAAGATATCTTCTGAATCTAGGGTGTTGTTACTAGGAGTTTTGGGTATTAAGATGGCGATCACTATTCCCATGGTGGTGGCTCATGCCTTTAATCCCAGCACTTGGAAGGCAGAGGCAGGCAAGTCTCTGTGAGTTCAGGGCCAATCTGGTCCAATAAGAGCTAGTTACAGAACAGGCTCCAAAGCTACAGAGAAACCCTGTCTTTAACCCCACCCCCCAAAAATGTTGGTAATCACTTTGTTTATTCCTTACATCATGATAAAAATGTCTTTTGCTTTCTTCCACATTTTTGGATTGGGGTATTTAAAGACCAGAAGAAATAAACATGGTCATATTGGGCATTTTCAGCATTCACTGGATTGCCCTCCCACTACTACCCTATGTCACTGTATTTTTCTATGTCTCTGTTTTTTTTCTGTTTAACATTTCTAATCTAAACATACCCCTACCCTAGGATGTCTGAACCTATTAAGGCTGGACCCCGACAGATGTCACCCCAATGTATGGTTATAACAGATGTTGCCCTAACGTGGGGTTATAACAAAGCAGTACCCATATGTGGCCTCTGCATCAGTTCCTGACTCCAGGTTCCTGCCCTGTTTGGGTTCCTGTCCTGACTTCCTTCAATGATGAACAATGCTATGGAAGTGTAAGCCAAATAAACCCTTTCCTCCCCAACGTTTTGTTGGTTATAGTATTTCATTGCAGCAATAGAAACCCTAACTAAGACACCATCACTAGAAATGTCATTAAAATATAATTAGCACACGTTCTTGATTTTCTTGGCATACATTACACCACTTGTAAAACTGAATGATGTGATCAACTGAGCACAAAAAATAAAATGAGAATATATAAAATCTATATAAACTTCCTGTGTTTATTTCTAACATAGCATCATTACCCCAAAATATAGTATGTTCTTCTTTGCCTGACAAATACAAAGAGGCCCTTTTGTTACTTTTCAGTCTACCATGTTCTCCATCAATTTTCACACTCTGTGATCTTCAGGGAAGCTTAAACAATACTAGTATCATATCCCACCCCCAGGGTTTCTATCTAAATGGTCTCTATCACAGCCTGTGACTTGGGGACGGACTTTATAAAGCTCTGCCTGGTTGTAACAAACAGGCAGGACTTGCAGCTACTGTTCCTATACAAAAGCTGTATTTTTCACATGGCTCTGTTTCTTCTTTCTATTTTGATTGCTGCTCTATGGAAGATAAAACTCTGGATGCTCAAGAATTGATCTCATTTTTATTGGATTATTTGTTCTGTTGATGACCAATTTCTTGAGTTCTTTGTATACTTTGGAGATCAGCCCTCTGTCCTATGTGGGGTTGGTGGAGATCTTTTTCCATTCTTTAGGCTGCTGTTTTGTCTTGCTGACCGTGTTCTTTGCTTTACAGAAGCTCTCAAAAGCAAACTTGGGGATTGTTATTCTTGGAATATCAAATGCTCACCAAAGGCCCATGTGCTAAATCGTTGGTTCCCAGTTGGAGTTCCTGTAAGAAGTTGCAGCAACTATAACAGGTACAGCCCAGCAAGAGGAAGTAGCTCTCAAGTGCTGTGTTTATGGAGGTTTTGGCTGTTCCTTGGTCCCTAGTATCTTCCTTTCTTTCTCTGAATGCAATGTACTTTTTAAATTCAATATAGACTTACACAAACTCTTCAGACATTCATTAACTTTGTGTGGGTTTCAATTATAAATTGCATATTTTTATTATATTTATAATTCATGTGCCACTGACATCATAGTGTAAATATCTTGGAAAAGTTCAAGGAAATATTTTATTTCCTTATTGTTGTAAATTTCACACACACATATGATAAAATCCAAATAACTATATTATTTTATCTAATTATATCTTTACTTCACTCTGTTTTGTGTTAAATTAAACCATTTATTCACTATCTTCTATGCAGATGTCCAGAATATAAGTTTTGGTAGATTTACAAGTTTCTACCTCTACTCAGTTTCTTCCCAGATTAACTTTCAGTGTTTTGCCTGGGTCTTCTCATCTCCATGGATTCCTTGCTCCATGTTAGGAAGAATTAGGTCACAATAAGGAATGAAAGAAAATGAGAAACCGTAGACTTCCATCAGTTTAGAGAAGCATCTTGATCCTCCTGAAGCCTAATGCAAGGAAAGATGAAAAGTTAATTGATGACTTCCTACTAATTCTGCATTCCTAGTGAGAGTACACACACTCAACCAGAGCATCCCTATCTGAGTGTTTCTAGTACACCATACTTATGAAGCACTGTAGAGAGATCTGGTGTGAATTATGTCCCAGAAGAAGGACAAAGGGCTGAACAAAACTACTGATTAACTGCACTGGGCCTGTTGATCATATCTCCTGGGCAAGGAGAGCAACAGGCCAACAGGGGCTGCCCAGCTCTTATTTTCAAAACAAGGTAATTAATAATGTTTACGAAATAGCCACTATACTTTTTTGGCTATTAACAAACTATTTTGCAAACCGTGAAACTTAAATATTACCATATTCCCTCTTAAGTGTCCACCTACTTAATATGGGTTATATCTCCTTGAAAGTGGCAGAACAAACTTTTTCAAGGCATAGCCCCATGCCTATGAAGACAAGAGTAGAGTTAGGATTTTTCCAAGCTCTCTTGTCTTTGTTAGTTTTTATTAGAAATAGAATTTGGCCCCAAGGAAACAAATCTAGATGAACCTGTTTACATTTATTGTTTTTGCATTTTTTTCAAAGCAAAGATGTGTATCTCAAAGGCCAGTATGACCACCAAGAAATACAGTGGGATACACAGACTAGAACACACTGAAGCACAGAATTTGGCCTGTCTTATTGAGGGAAAAAGAAAGAAAGCATTGTTGGAGAAAACAAAGTAGGGTTAAGCAGGGAAAAATAAAACGAATACCCAAAATAGGATGCAGGAAAGGTAAAATTAACACACACACACACACACAAGCACACACACACACACACACAAATCTGTAGTTTTCAGTTACTCTAAAACCCGAAATACCCTGGACATTGAAGCTGATGCTAGGAGAGTCACTATTCAGACAGGAAGATGTGACAGGAAGATGTGACAGGAAACACATTTCTATGTTTGTGATCAAACTGACTGAATCCATTGAAGTTAGCATTTTAATAGCTAAAGTCACCTTTACAAATAAGGTCTAGTTCAACTACTTTCTTGAAAATAACCTACCACTTCAGTCAGACAATGAGCGAAGGAATTGGGGGGAAAAAGGAGAGTGGGGGAGGGTAGGAGAGGAGAGGGGTTGAAGAGACAAGTCTAATGGACAGGATAGATTCTGACAAGATTGTCCTAATTTATTGTTTGCCTAACTGGCCAAATTGTCAAAATTTTGTCGATTAGAACTACATGTATCTTAATAAAAATATTCCTTGTTTTACTACTTTAGGGTTTCATTTTGCTAAACAAAGGCTCACTGTGTAGCTCTGGCTTGTCTGGAACTCAATATATAGACCAAGTTGATCTCTAACTCATAGAGATCCCCTGTGTCTTCCCCCTTCATGATGCTATTAAAGGTGTGCATCCATAACCCAAGGTCACAGAGCATTGGGTTACGTTTGTCATTGTCCCATAAACATTATTAGGACCTTATTAAAGGTCCATGGTATCAAATGCTACCTGGTCAGTATACAGACCCTTTACAAGTAACAGGAAAAATGCTGGAAGTTATTTTAGGTTCTATAATATACTAGGTAGAATTTAATTTCATAATGCATGCACATTGTTTTTAAATACTTATTCAGTTAGTCTAGTAAAACCTCTTTATTCTGTATTTGTAGCTATTTAGTGAATTTAGCTTGCAAATCCTCTATAGTCTACATAATTTCATTTAGCTATTTGTGTCCTTGAACTTCAATTAGGAACTTATTTCAGCCTTCTTTAAGTTCAGTCAGGTCTTTGCTTGCACCTTTTTTGGAATTCCTTTAATATTTGATAATATTTATAATTGTTATTTTAAATTCTGTGTCTTAATATTTGTCTAGGTAATTTCCATGATAGAACATTTCGGTAGTGGTTTTAGGAGTATATTATTTTGATCTTTCATGATGTCTGAGTTTTTGCAAGGGCACTGTGTTTATGGATTTATTTCATTGCTCATATGTCTGACATGATATTCTAGCCTGCCCACGACAGATGAAAGTTTCCTTCTGTTTTTTCTAGTGCCAAAAAGTAGTTCCTTTCAGGTCAGATAGGAGGAATGAGCATGCTAGTTCTTCAGGTTGGAGAAACTGGGATGACAACTAATTGTAACTTGAAGGATACAGAGGTCTTACCCATCATGTGAGATTGCTTGGGTGAAGCCCGAGGAAGGACCAGTGTGGGTCCCACCTGAATCTGGACTTGGAAAGGCAACACATAGGCAGGGAACCAGACAGAATCTCTGAAAAGTCAGAGAGATGTATTGGGCTTAGGCCTAGAGTATGGGTTGAGGAACTTAGTTCAGACACATCAAGAGCTCAGAGATGTGGCTCCTGCCAGGGACATCACATAGCCTGGATAAGACCAGGCAAAGGGGTCTGGGGAAGCAACTCCTGCTTGGGTCTGAAGAGTCATAGAAGAGGAGTGGTGGCAGGGAATTGGGGTTAGAAACTCACAAAGTCTAGGCTTAACCTCAGCAAGCACATGCTCAGGGTGGGTTCCTCGATGAGCTGGGGTTGGGGGAGCCACCTGGGAGAAGGAATCTGAATTAGACTCACCAGTAGAGCTCAGGGATGTGGCTCCTGCCTGGGCCTCATCTTGGAGAGAGATTGTGCATGAGAAGCAAAGGTGTTGGATATAGAGTCAGATTGTGTGTGAGCATTTGCAACTATAACGTGTTTGTGAAGAGGGATGAACATGTCAAGGCTGCATTTGATGATCAAAATGTGTGTGTGTGTGTGCGTGTGTGTGTGCGTGTGTGTGTTTACTGTGGGGCTTTTGAAAACAATGAATAGTGGAAACATTAATCTTAAATGCCATAACGTCCTTGATTCAGCAAAAAATGAAGTGACTGCTGTTTAATCTATAATTCGCCTTTAATTTGCAGTCTTTCACACTGAAAATGTCAGTCATTAATGTGTGAAGAAACGTCTCCTTTCATGGTCCCTGTAGGCTTCAGTTTTTCATTTCCCTTTAAAACTGTGAACCTTGGCGCCCTCTGCTGGATAATCGGAAAATGTCTGAGCCTGGATAAGTCGTATTCTGTGGTGAAGTAGCTCTAGGACCTCAAGTTGCCAATAAGACAAAGGGTGAGTAGAGAGGTAAGCGATATGAAGGAGTTAGGAGAGGGGAAAATATGACAAAATATACCCTTTGAGAAACTTCTACAAACATTAGTTATAAAAGGCGTGAACATCTTTGTTCCTTTGTTTTGGTTTTCAGTACTTCCCGTGTTGTTTCCCTCCACCCCTACCCCTTCCAGTCATCCCCTTCACCCCATCCAAGAATTTCCAATAGAGAACCTCAAATGGCTGAGAAACACCTAAAGAAAAGCTCAACATCCTTAGCCATCAGAAAAACGCAAATCAAAACTACTTTGAGATTCCATCTTGCACCTGTCGGAGTATCTAAGACCAATAACACAAGTGATAGCAAGGATGTGGAACAAAGGAAATGAATATTCCTCTGTTGCTGGTGGGAGCACAAACTTGTACAATCACTGTGAAATTCAATATGACAGTTCTTCAGAAATCTAGGACTAAATCTAACTCAAAATCCAGCCAAACCAATCTGCGGAATATACCCAAAGGACACCTCATCCTACCATAAAGACACTCGTTCAATTATGTCCATATTGACTTTGTTCATAATAGCCAGAAACTGGAAACAACCTAGATGTCATTCAGCTGAAGAATGCATAAAGAAGATGCATTTACACAATGGACTCAGCTGTTAAAAATATGACAACATGAAATTTGCAGGTAAGTGGATGGAACTAGAAAAAGTTGTCCTCAGTCAGTAACCCAGATCCAGAAAGACAAACAAGGTACTCACTTAAAACTGAATATTAGCTGTTAAGTCAATGATAATCATGCTACAATCCATAGACCTAGAAAAGCTAAGTATCAAGGCAGATTCAGAGGGACAGGGGAA
>LOJH01026429.1:0-15855 GCA_001685095.1 Ellobius talpinus
GAAGGAAGGAAGGAGGGAGGGAGGGAGGGAGGGAGGGAAGGAAGGAAGGAAGGAGGAAAGAAGGAAAACGAGTAGGAGAGGGAGGGAAGAGAGCTGGAGAGAAGAGAAAGGAAGGACGGAGCAAGAAAGGGAGGAAGGAGAGAGGGAAGAAGGGAGAGCTGAAAGGCAGGGTAGTCCTGGCAAGGAAGAAGAATCTCTTTCCTTGAGATGGAAATAAGAGGAGGGATAAGGCAGCCAGGATAAGCACGAAGGTGAATGGAGTCATCACCTTCTAGGCAAGCAGGAGTTAGGGACCATCTACAGGGGCTGAGGGGCTCGAAGTAAGGGGTCTGATTTGTGAGCTGAACTTACTTCATGTTTACTATGTGATAGGCATTCTGTTAAGAACTTTCAATACCTAGTCTCAGCTAAATGTTTTACTAGTTTTATGAGAAAATTGACATTATTCTCTTGAATTAATTAGTTAACTTGTTTATTCATTGAATCAGAGTTTCACTGTATAGTTCTAGCTGGTCTGGAACTGGCCAGGTAGACCAAGTTTGTCTTGATCTCACAGAGATCCTCCTGCCTCTGCCTTCTGAGTGCTAGGATTAAACTCTAGGTTTATGCTTATCAATTTTACGGATGGAGAAGCAGGCACCACTCTGAGTTAAGGAGGTAAATGGATTCTATCAGGTATCACAGGACAAACCCCTAGCTGTAAGCAGAGTTTGTCGTCAGGACCAACAGCTCCCAACCACATGGAGACTTACTATTAGTTATACATGCTTAGCCGATAGCTTAGGCTTGTTAATAACTAGCTCTTTTCACTCAAGTTAACCCTTAGTCCTTATTTATGCTCTGCCATGTGGCTGTGTCTTTCTTAGCATGGCATGTTCATCCCCTGCTCCTTCTGCATCTGACTGGTGAACACAGGACTCCTCCTCCCTTCCTCTTCCCAGCATCCTCCCAGTTTGTCTCTCCTGCCTAACCTCTTACTGCCTAGTTATTGACCAGCCAGGACTTTTATTAAGCCAATCAGAAGGTGTCTTGGCAAAGATACATCTTCACAGTGTACAAAAAGATTATTCTATGACACCTACCACTCCCCATGCTCTTTGCAGGGTTTTCTCAAGAGCAAGTATTGTAAGAAATTTAAAGAATGAGTCAGCCTCAGATGAGCCAAATAGAAGAAAGAAATACAAGACACTGGGCCTTCTCAATTTCAACCCCCCAAATAGATGCAACGATTGGCTGCCTTTGCTGTTTAAAATATTTTTTAATAAGTACTAGCCAGATGTGTCGATAAATACTCAGAGGAAAGACAACATTTTGCATAGCAAAATTCATTGAGACTTTAGACAACACAAAAAAAAGCATTACGCACAGTTCATTTTTCTTTTCTGGGAAGGTACAGCCATGCAGGCAGCTTGTGGGTGGCTTGAATGTGCTGCCTTTGGTATTATCTCATGCCTTGCATTGAAGTAAAGAAGGAGGGCTGGAGAGATGTGATGGCCCAGTGGGGCAGAGCATGAACCATGCCTTGCAGAGGACCTGAGTTCCATTCCAGCACCTGTGTCAGGCTTCTCACAGCCACCTGTAAGTCCAGCTTAAGGGCATCTGACGCCTCAGGACTCCCTCAGCCCCTGCACTTATGTGCCAACACCCATACACACAATTAAAAAGAAAATCTTAAACTATCAAAGGTGCTTCTTGCTGGCTCTTGGGTTGGAAAGTGGATTTCTGCTCTCTGGGGACAAAGTGGATAAGATAATACCAGGGCCCTGACATCACTGTGATTACTGAAATCTGATGCTGTGGCAGCTGAGAATTCAGGAGGCCAGGGCATTGTCTCTCTGTTCCATTAGTGGAAATAATTTATGTTTAATAAAATACCATGATAAATAAACAAATATAGCAATTTAAAATTGAAAGGAAAAGGAAACATAAACAGCTACCAAAAAAGGGAAGGAAGGGGTTAGAGAGATGGCTCAGGGGTTAAGAGCACCGACTACTCTTGCAAAGGACCTGGGTTCAATTTCCAGGACCCATGTTGTGTCTCACAACAATCTTTAACTCCACTTCCAAGGGATTTGATGCTGTCTTCTGATCTTCAAGAGCACCAGGCAGAAACATGGTGTATACGCATACATGCAGGCAAAATACACACATAAGTAAGTCTAAATAACAAAGAATCGCTGGTAGAGGAGGTAAGAGCAAGGCATTCCTGTTGTGAGTGTGACCTGGTTTAGCTCCCTACCGGATACCAACATGATACGTGGACGTTAACCCCAAACAATGGACTGGATTTTGAGTCAAAAGTCCTATTCAATCATTAACAAGTGTGTACATGAGTTAGAAGCTCATGCAAGTCCTTAATTCAGGCATGAAGCCTCTGAACTGAATCAATCTTACGCTGCTTGACCTAGTCATTATACTTCTGAAAATCCACTGAGACAATCAGAAAGTCTGACTGAAAATCTTACGTGAAGATTCAGCCTAAAGCTGAGGGAGAGCCCGAGCACACCCTCCAACTTCCCCTGCTGCTAGCTGCTCAGAGTTACCAACTTCAAAGGTCCTGCCGTCAAGCGTACACCCCATTAGCTTGGCTGTGGGCAGCACCTCCGCTATGGTGATGAGGGCAATGAAAACAGCAGAAAGACACAAACCGGCAGAGGCCTTCACTTAGGAGACCCCCTTAGGAGCAGTCCAGAAGTCTGGTGAGCACTATTGCACACCTTACTTCGGGGCATACCCTGCCCCTGAGTCGTCCTTGGGGCAGGTGGTTAGAGGCAGACCCTGGCTACCATAGTTGGCTGCTTGCAAGAAAGCTCATCATCTCAGCATTAGGTGGGCACTCTGTGTGTTGAGCAAAATGGGCCTGGTGCGGTGATATACACAAGGAGGTTATGTTTTTTATAAGGTTTGAAAATGTGTTAGCCCACTGTGATGGTACAGGCCTGCAACCCCACACCAGGAAGACTAAAGCAAGAAAATGGGAACAGCTGAGGAAAGCAGAGTTTGTTGAATAAGAAAATAAGGCCATTCAAATGGTGTTGAATGGGGTGGTGTGTACCTGTAAACCCAGCATTTGGTAGGTGGAGGTGAGATTGGGAGTTCAAGACTAACCTGGGCACATGAGATCCAGACTCAAGCAAAAATGAAGACACAGTGAAAAACAAAATCAAACGGGAAAATTTTAGGGTCCTGAAATTAATAATATATGGAAAAAGAGATTATCTCTGTTATGCCCCAGCTTTATAAAATAATGATTATCATTAGTAACAGCACTCAGCATGTGCATAAATAAAAAAATATGTAGCAAGCTATTAAGTGTTGAATACTCAGGTGGCAATTCTGGAGATTTTAATTTTCTTCCCGGCATTTCTCCCAGTTTCCTGCTGCGATCATGAACTGCTTCTACAAGGGAAAGCCGTGATTTTACGTAAAGCTTGTCCACAATGGGGCGTTCACTTCTGCAGCTGGTAGGATTCCAGCCTGGGTAGAACATCAGCCTCTCATCTCTAAAATGGCGCGATATGAGATAGAGGGCATGGGACGGTGGCTCCGTAAAGTGCTTACACAGGAGGACCTGAGTTCAGTCTCTGAAACCCGTCTAATAGCTGGGCCAGGTAATCCCAGGCCTGAGGAGGATGCCAGCCGGCTTAGCTGCATGATGAGCTCTTGATTCAGGGATGGATCCTGCATCAGAAAATTAGGTGCAGGGAGATTCAAGAAGACAACTGACATTGGCATCTGGCCTCCACATTCATGTGCACACATCTGTGCACAAACAATACATAAAATTTTCCAAAAATGAGATTTAGATTCCCAAAGTATTTAAACTTCTGGTTGGGATCATTTGAAGGAAGGCTAAGACAGTAAGCATGGAGTCCAGTTCACAGATCCCGGGATTTTAGAATCAACGCGATGCTCTGGGGAAACACAGGTGGGATTCCCTAGGTCTGCCGGGGCTGAGTGCCCTTGATGATGCTCATTGTTAACAATGATTGGCCAGTCGCAGGGCAGAAAGAGATTGGGCAAGGCAGCCTGACACAGGGAGAATGCTGGGAGAGAAGGGCAGAGTCAGGCAGTCGCGCAAGACGCCAGTCAGTCGCCCAGGAAACAAGGCATGCCAGGGGACAGGTAAAGTCGTGAGCCACGAGGCAATACATAGATTATTAGAAATGGGTTCATTTAAATGTCAGAGCTAGGAACGTGCCTCGGCTATTGGCCGAGCATTTATAATTTATATTAGCCTCCGAGTGTTTATTTAATGGGCGGTCAGGACGGGGAAAACTCCGCTGAGGCTCCGCAGTTCTGACGAGCTCTCTGGGGCTTCAGGTGCTGTGTGCGGCCCGTGGACCACACTTGGAGTGACAGTGAAGTGTTCCTCTCTGAGCACCCAGCCAGGCATCCTCTTTACAAGATGAGAAACTGAAAGCAAGTGGAGCTAGATAAACCAGGCATGTGTGTGGTGTCCGGAAGTCCATCGCTGGGAGAACATGCTAGGGTGACAGAGTCACTAGGAGGTTATTAAGTGACGTCATGCAGCACTCACACAAATATGGGTCTAAAATATCTATGCTTTTTAAAACGTGTGTATTTTTGATGAACTTTTTTTTTTTTTTTTACTTTTTAGAGTTTCACGTTTCCCAGGTTAGCCTTGAACTCACCACACAGCTGAGGGCGTCCTCGAACTCCTGGCTCTCTTGGCTCTATTTCCTTATTGCTGTGACTACAGGCATGCACACTAGTCTGTGTGGTCCCCGGGTGAAATCCAGGGCTCTGGGGGTGCCAGTCAAGTTCTCTGCCAATGAGGTTGCCTCTCGACTCAGCTGGTGAGTGGCGTCCAGGAAGGTCTTATGCATCATGTGGCCTCTTTCCTGATGGGGTCATATCAGCGACTGAAAGAACAAGCCCCAATTCTTTCTCTTCTTTTTCCTTCTCCCTTTTCACAGAATCTGTGTGTGTGTGCTTAGTAATAAGAGAAGCCAGAGCCCCTGTAGGTCCCAGAAAATGCTTTATCGAATCTAAAATTAGACAAGTGCCCATTGTCTCATGCAAAAGCAAATCCCATGCACTAATCCAGCAGAAAGCTTCTAGCTCTTAACAAGATAACAAGATTCCTTCATTTTTTTTTATCCTAGTGCATGGCAGTTTTCATCCTATCCTGTGACAGATAGACTGAATTAAGCAAGAACCAAAAGAGCTTTTTTCTGTAAAGGTACATAAATCTTGAGATGGGCACTCATGGATTGCAGGTTGCCTCAAGGACTTTGAAGGACACAGATATCCAGTGGGGAGATAGTGGCAGTTATTATGGACACAGATGTGCCCTGCCTAGCAGGGCTGTGTTCTACGTGCTTGGCATTCCTCTCAAAATCCAAGAAGGAGGTCTGTAGAGGCGGAAGTTTCTGTACCCACCTGCTCCCAAGTAACCACTCAGAGGCTTAGTATTAATGCCCGGCCAATAGCTCAGGCTTGATAATACCTAACTCTTACCTTTAAATTAACCCATATTTCTTATCTATGCTTTGCCACATGACTTGGTATCTTCTCTCAGCGTGGCATGCTCATCTTGCTTGCTTTTCTCTGCTTCTGTTTGGGACTCCTCAGATTTTGCCTCTCTTCCTCCCGTCATTCTCAGTGTGGCTGTCCCACCTATACTTCCTCTCTGACTACTAGCCAGTCAGTTCTTTATTAATCATGAGACTAATATATATACACATGGTACAGAAGTATTTTTCCACAGCAGATCTATGAGGTGGCTCAACAGGTGGAGATGCATTGCAGGCCCTGGGGACCTAGGTTGGATGGATTTTCATGACCCACATAAAGATGAAGAAAAAATGGACTTTGCAAGGCTGTGTTTTGACCACATGCGTGCCATGCATTTGCACCTGCCCCTATATCATGTGTAATTTCACACACAATAATGATAAGTAATACTAAAACTGAACAAATGAAAACCAAGAACCACTGTCAAGGGCTGGGTGGGACTGTGGGGAATGAGTGCTGCTACCTTAGGTTTCCAGAATGACATGATCTGAAGTTAGAAAGTGGCCATAACTGCCTCATCTAGGCAGTACACTAAAAGACACTGATCGGTACTGTTTAAAGTGGAACACAATGGCCCCCACCTTAGAGACGTATGCAGTGTCAGCCAGTTCCACGGTGTGCATGCTGTCAGTATGGCTGACTTCTCTAACAATAAGAGGAAAATTGACAGAAGCAAAATCGCAGGAACCTTCAAACTGTCAGCCAGGCATCCTTCAGAGAGCAGGGCTTACGTACAACGCCAGCTGCTTCCTGGAAAATGAACTTTGGTCAACTCTAACCTTTGACTTGAAGACTCTGGAACCATCCAAGAGTGGCTCCAGGCCCGCAGTCATAGGGTGTATGACTAGATTTGGGGACACTTCTTCTGTTCATCTTCTCTATGCATCTCTTTCTTTTTACCCATGATGCCCTGCTCCTTTTTATTTTCACCAGTTGATATTGATGCCCACTTCTGTCTTTCTTGGAGCACAGAAGCTCCTAGAACCTGCTTCCCAGACCGCCACTCCTCTAGTTTAGAGTTTGAATTGATTGGAATGTCTATGCCCTGGTTCTCATTGTCATCACAGAGACTGGAAAATCAGAGCGGTGAGAAGACCTCGCTGTGTGTTAGTCTGTGGGATGTGCTTTGGGGGTTTTGTTTCATGAAGAGATTATGGTCAGTAGAAACATCCAAGAGCAGGACCAGGAGTTCAGCACTTATCTTTCACTAATTCAGATATTTGAAAACACGGTTAGCATCTTTAAAAGAAAAGATTTATTTTTATCTACGTGTATGTGTGTAAAGAGAGCAGGGACTGGAGAAACGGCTGAGTGGGTAAGAGTGCAGACTGCCCTTGCAGGTGACTGGAGTTTGGTTCCCAGTTCAAGGTGGCTCACTTCCCAATCCCTCTAGACCTTTTGTGGGCTTCCACAGGCACCTCCCCCACACATGGCATCCATACGCACACAGAGATACACACACACACACACATACACACACACGTAAATAGAAATAAATCTTTTTTTAAAGTCCCTGAAAGCAAACCAGTGCATCATTGCAGACACTTCATCCAGGCTGCTAAGGAGCCTGTGTTCTCACCCCAGCCTCTTACCATCTTCCTCCTGGGCATCACTCTTACCCCACCTCAGTGCCATTGTTTACGGTGCTGTTTTGAGTCAACATGCCTTCCTTGCTGTGAAGATCGCTTGCATAGAAGCAGTGTGCCCTTCATGTGGGGACAGCTCAAGAATGAGGAAGTAGCAATGAACCAGGCTCGCTCTAAGTGTGACCTTCAAGTATGGCCTTCATCTGCCCTCAACTTAAAACCTGTACTTTTCTGCAAATCTCACAAACCAGATGAAATTATTTGATTCCAGCAAAAGCATGTCGTAACCCTCTCGTGATCTGTGGGTACAGCCTATGATCTCATTTACCACCCCTTCCCAGTTTCCTCAGCACCCCAACATCTGACTTCAACAGCACCAGAAATCACATACAAAGCTTTTGGAAAGGCAAACTTGGCTCTTTCTTGAGAAGTGCACAAACATACCTGAGTTCTTCTCTTAAAAAATGTTCAGACATTTTGATTGTGTGCGTTCATGTTTGGTGTGTGTGAGTTCAGGTATGTGCATGCCAGGACGAGCAGGCAGCAAAATGAGGACAAACGGTGTCAGTTTTCTCCTTCTGCCATGTGGGTCCTGAAATTGAACCCAGGTGCTTTGTCTTGGCATCAAGTGCCTTTACCTGCTAGGCCATCTTGCTGGCTTTTCTTCCTTTTCCTTTTCTTCTTCCTCTTCCTCCTTCCTTTTCCTTTCCTCCCCTTTTTGAGACATGGTCTCATGTAGTCCAGGCTGATCTTGCTATGTAGCTGTGGATGACCTTGAATGCCTGCTCCATCTACCTCTTTCTCTCCAGTCCTGGGATTTGGGGAAGTTTCCACTGTGCCCACTGTTACGTTCTATAATGGTGCACTATAAAAGGGCCAGGAAACTTCCCAGTCTTTGTGGACTGTGTTTATGAGGTAAAAGTCTTATTTTGATATTAAAAGAGTGTCAATTCAGAAGTTTTTTTAAGGTTAACAGGTATAAAGCCATAAAATCCTTGTCTTCTATGATGCACAAGTTAATAGTCAGCCACTTTATAAAGGGTAAAAGTTTTGTTATGTTCAGATTTAGTTTCTCATATGTGTTTTCAAAATTAAGCCTAAAACAAGTGACTAGAAACAACTGATGCTTGTCCAGTTCAGATATACTTAACAGATAATGGTTCTCAAATGCTTCAGAGATCTGAGAGTATATCATTTAAAACGCTTTATGAAAAAGCTTTTAATGATGGAGACATGCCAGCTTCTAGCAGCATCCCTGTCTCTTCCAAAGAAGATGGATGGGAGCAGAAGAACCTCTACCTGGAGCTTGCTTTAAATGTGGCAGTGCTGGCCATAGGGCAGAAAAAACTTGTTCCTACTCGCAGGAAAGTCTGCCAGATCTTTTGGGCCTGGCAGCTGAAGGTTGAAGCTGTCCTGGGAGCTCTGTCCCCAATGACCATGCAGGGACCTGAGGTAGCTGTCTAGATAGCCAGTGAGTCCCTGTCATTTTTAATAGATTCTGAAGCTGCTTGGTCTGCACTTCTGCTTACTCAGGTGAAGTGTGTCCTTCTCAGATCTGATGTGACTAGTGATAGCTTCGCCAATTTAACAGTTCCTCCCCCCCAGGCTACAAACCACCTTGTTTATGGTTAGTTCATTAAGTTCATATAGTTAATCCATTAGTTAGTTCATTAGTTAAGTTTCTTATTAAAAAGTACAGACAGGTTTGCCTTGTTCACAGGCTTCATAGTAAAGGATAAACAGGTCTTAGATGTAACTTCCTACAGGAAATGATTTAACATGTATGGATACAACTTGTAAAGATATAAGTAAATGATTTGAGGTATATAATGATGTTTCAGACTTCTGTTCCCTTTCTATGCTGTCATCACACTGGGATTCCAGAGGTTCAGAGTTTGAGCATTGCTGAATTGATAAATGGAGTTCTGATAATCGGACCAAGCACTGACTGCTTACTATTCAGTGACAAGCTCAAGACTTTAAATTTCCTTTGGTTGTTTTCTAAGCATAGATATGAAGGTGCATTTCATCAGGCTTAAACCAGGCCCTCTAGACATAGGAAAAATGTTTGTGCTTTTTAACCTAAGTCCACAGCCTTTGCTCAGACACCAAGGTGTGAGTCTGCTCCAGCTGTTTCACAGACACCTGCATATTCCTGGGGAAAGAGTGCTGCCGCTGTATCAGCAGATCTGGCCTGGTGGAAACTCAAATGGAGTCAAGCCACAAACTGTCTGAAGAACTTTACCAATACAACCAGGGCACATCTCTGTTCCATTCTTTCTGGCAGTCTTCACTCTTCCTATGACTAGCCCTCTTCATAGGGCTGGTGGTAATAATATGTCTGTGTTTTCTCCCAGCAACTGGCCTTCTCCGCTTCTTCCAGGAATGGGTTCGTGAGGTCTCCAGGGTGTGGTCAATGAATGTTTCTTTACCCATGCCTGCCCATCGACTCCCAACTCCTGATTCCCCCTCCCCACATGGTCCCATGCCAACAGGAAGTAGCCAGATTTGAAACCAAGCTCACATACCCAAAAAGGTGGGGATGTTCAGCTGGAAACTCCTGCTCACCCCAACATGATCAAGAAAGCTCCATTCCTGTCTCTCTCTCCAAAGCCCACACCCTCAGAGTCTCTGAACAAAGGGAAGGTACAGAATGCCTATTTCTGCATTCTTGGTGGCTACAGCAGCTTCCTCCTCTGAACTTGCCAGCCACCCAAGTCCCTGCCTAAAGCCTCCAGCTTTTGGCCATACTTGGGCACAAACCCAGCTTGTGGCAGACACATCATCACCCCTTGCCTAAAATTTATATAATATCCCTGCTTTGGTTTGGGCTTGTGGCTTCTCTGACCTCCATCGCTGGTACCAGAGAATCCTCCTGGGAGTTGCATTGCTTAAATAAACCTGTTGCTATACCTTTTCAATTCACTTGATCTGGCTTACTGCATTGGTGGAAAAACCTATTGTGAGCGGGGTGGCAGAAAACCTATTACTCACAACAACTTCCTTATTATTAATGCCTATGTTTAAATCTACAATAAAATCATGTGTGTGTGTGTGCACGTGTGTGTGTGTATGTGTGTGTGCACGTGTGTGTGTGTGTATGTGTGTGTGCATGTGGTATATGCATGAATGTACAAGTGCAAGTGTTCTTTCCCAGACATTGGCATCACGATGCTGTCCTCATTGCTTACCACTTTATCCCTGAGGCAGGGTTTTCTGCTAAATTCAGAGACAGCATTTTGGCTCTACTGGCTGACCAGTGAGTCCCCCAGAGAGCCTCCTGTCGTACTCTCATGGTGTTGGAGTCACAAGCACGTGCTGCTGTGCTTTGTTTTTATGTGTTTGCTGGCGAACCAACTCAGGGCCTCCTACTTTTGTTTCTGTTCTTTTTTTTGAGATATAATTTCTTTGTGTCGCCTTGGCTGTCCTGGAACTCACTCTGTAGACCAAGCTGGCCTTGAACCCAAAGATCCACCTGCCTCTGCCTCCCAAGTGCTGGGATTAAAGGTGTGTGCCCTACCCAGTTTAGGTACTTGTGTTTCTTTAACAAGAACTTTATCCACCAAGCCATCTCCCAGCCCCTAAACTCTTTTAAGATAAGATTGAACTCTGAATTTTCAGGTTCATCTTTTCTGTGATGCTGAGAATCTAAGTGAATGCCTGTTGGTGGGCCTTCCAGCCAGTGTCCTAACCTCTGTGAACCCAGCGCAGATGCTTGTGTGGTGAGTAAGACATCTGAGGGTCAGTTAGTGCCACCAGCTCTTCCATTTGCTCCCAGAGGCATTAGTAGAAGAATGACACAGAAAGCTGTGGCCCGAATGCGCTCCTGATGATTCATTTAGCCACTAGTTCTTGGCGTTCAGTCCCTTCACATATAAGATTTGAGGACATAGTCATTATCTGTACTGACTATTTGGATGAGGAGGTTTATCAGTTGTTTCCATGGAAACTTTTGTAAAACAAGGCTCTTTGATATCCAGGAGATCAGAAATCCAGATGTCTTCCTTGAAAATTCTGGGGAGCCACAAAGTATCACACGGGAAGGGGACCCTTGGAATCAGAGTTGTTCTGATCAATGCATGAAGAGATCTTAACTTTGCTAGTATCAGAGGGATGGAAGTCATAGTGATGGTTTGTAGGTAGAGGTCAAGGACATGAAAAAGAAGCATGTACTATGGATCAGAACATAGATCCAAAGTCTTTAGGATGATCACAATTTAACTCTTTAGAACTGGGAATTCTATATCTAAGACTTAAATTTGCAGGAACTGGGGAGATGATTCAATGCTTAAGAGCAATGACTACTCTTCCAGAGGACCTAAGTCTAGTTCCTAGCACCTACATGGTGGCTCACAACTGTCTGTAACTCTAGTTCCAAAAGATCTGACACCCTCTTCTGGTCGCTGCAGGCACTGCAAACACATGTTGGTACATACATGTATGTAGACAAAACACTCATAAAAAATAAACCTTCAAAAAAAAAGAAATATTTGTGACTTAGTAAGTGTTATTAGTGCTGTGATAAAGTCCCATCATCAAAAAACAAGTTGAGGAGGAAACGGTTTATTTGGCTTACACTTCCACATCACTTTTCATCATCTGAGGACATCGAGACAGAAACTCAAACAGGGCAGGAACCTGGAGGCAGCAGCTGACGCAGCCATGGACGGGAGCTTCTTACTGACTTGCTCCTCATGGCTTGTTTAGCCTGCTTTCTTATAGAACCCATGGCCGCCAGCCCAAGGGTGACTCCACCCACAATGGGCTGGGCCCTGCACCATCAATCATCAATCAGGAAATGTGCTATGGGCTTGCCTACAGCCCGATTTTATTTTAGTTTGTGAATGAAAGTGATGTGCTGAAAGGATAGAAAATTTAAAATGAATGAGATATGACTTTATCTTACTGAGGTGACTCAAGATCACAAGAATATGAGACCAGGTTTTAATCACATGTACCTCCAAAGAAACTTTAAGAAAAACTAAAAATCATTTTTTCCCAAATGAACTTTGCTCAGTACCCAGCATGCTCCATCCTTTAGTTTGAAGGATGAAATCTAAAGTTTCATCTGAGTGACACATGCCAATCCCACCACCTGACGCACACCAGGGTCATCTCACAGCTAAGTCTTTTCCTTTCTCCTTTCTTCTCATAATATTTTCACTAACTGTTTGGGAATTTCAAATCAAGCACCCCAATCACACTCACTTCTTTGTCTTTCCATGTCTGCCCCTCCACCATTGTGACCCTCCATCAAAAAAGAACTAATTTGTGTTTCCCATCTAATCACTGGAGCATTGTCAAACTCCCAGTGGCCAGCCCCTTAAAGAAAGCTGACTCCTTCCTCACCCACACCCTTGCCGGAAGTCCTCAGTTGTGGAGAGCTACATTTCTGTATCCCTATCACATTTTTTTTATTTTCTTTATTATTATTAAAAACCTATCACAATTTTTAAGAGTTCTCTTAGATGACTTTCTGTCTAGGCTGTTATTTCTACTTTTTGAGGGGGTCTGATTGTCACAGAAGCTTTGTATGTCCCTCTTTCTCAATTGTGAATCTGCATTCTTAGATACAATGTGAAAATAGCTTCCTTGTTCTTTATAGTCAGCAAGAGCATGGTCTTCCACACAGTTTCTGGCAATAGCACAGACCACAGACATCCACATGGTCTCTGCCGTGGACCTCAGCATGGTTTCCAGTGGCAGCACAGACAATGGACATCAACATGGCCTTTGCTGTAGTATGGACCATGGACATCATTATGGTCCCTGGTGGCAGCCTGGCCCAGGGACATCAATACGGCTTCAGGCAGCAGCACAGATCATAGCTATCCAAAGAGTCCTCTGTGGTAACACGGGCCACTGACACCAACACAACCCCATCTGCAGAAGGACCACAGATCTAGACAAGGCCCTTAGTAACAATATGGACCACAGACATCAACATGAACCTAGGTGTCTGCACTGGCCACCCACATCAGCATGGCCCCTGATTGCAGTAAGGCTCATGGATATCAAAATGGCTTCAGGTCACAGCATAAACCGTTGACGTCTGCATGGCCTTCGGTGGGAACACAGGTCATGGGAATCACATAGACCCAGCTACAGCCTGACCTTCATTTTCTCAATTGAGTTTCCCTTCTCTCAGATGACTTTAGCCTGTGTCAAGTTGACATAAACTAGCCCGGACAATTTGTATGTAGGGTTAGGTATTGTTGGAATACATTGCTGGTTGGTAGAAGTTACAGCCTCCTGACGGCCTGGCAGCTTATTTCATTAGCTCAGCAAAATGGAGCTTCCTCCTTCCAGCAAGGCTGCCTGCTTTCTACCTAACCATATCTGGAGAATGTCCTTATCTGAAAGCTGTCTCTAAACCAGACACCGGATTCATCTTTAGTTTGACACTTGACACAGATCCCTGCTTAGAAGTCTTGTGCTAGGAGCTCTGCTATAGGCCCTTACTGTCAGATACTAAGCCTTGTGACAGGAGCGTGCCACTTACTGCAAATTAGGGTTTGACCCCAGGCTCCCAAATCCTACATATTCCTTGTACTCTGGAATAAAGTTGAGCTGATTCGCCAAAATCCGTCTCCCTGAGTGCTGTCGCCATTCTTGCTCATGGGCCATATACAAAACTTTCTGTTGCCCATTCTGTCTCTTTCCTCTCTTGACCTGGTGGCCAATAGGCTGAGGGGGGAAGAGGACTCTTCCAAGGTATGTACAGTGGTAGAGAACTTCTGTGAAATCCCCATCTCCAGCAAGGCAAAAGAAAAACAGAAAGGAAACCTTGCATATGTATATAAACATGAACGTACCGATTGTTGCCAGCCAAGTTCTATGCACGGCAGTACATCTGCAGTACATAGTTGTCCTCATTTCATCTTAAGACCAAGTCTCCCCAACGTGGCCTTGAACTTCTGATCTTTCTGCTAAGTTCCTGGGATTCCTAAATTTCTGGGATTCCAGGTCTGCTCCACCTCAGCCAGGTAACATTAAATACATTCTAAAAAGAACTAGAATAACTGTCTACTGGGGTTGCCGGCATGCACCGCCGTGCCACCAAGTGGGTTTCCATGCTGCGGGGGATAAAACCAGAGCACACAGGAAGCAGGTCAGGAGTTCAGGGTCATACTTGACAATGGGAGTTTGAGGCTGGTGGACTACATGAAACCCTGTCTGTTGGGAGCAGGGAAGCTCCTTCACAGGAACCTGAGTTTGTATCCATACAGATACAGTGTAAAAGTAACACTATAATAATTATTCTACATATTACCCAAATCATATACTTGATGCCTGTCCCAAAGAGATCAGCAACCACACAACGTGTGGTTTACTTGTTAAGTGTGTGCTTTCTTCCCACATCCTAAGGGAAGAATATTTTACAGCTGTGGGTCAGGCATGGGCTTTCTAGTGTAATTCTGACCTTCTACTTCGGAGGGGTAAATGCCCTTTAAGCCACAGTCTCTGGGTTGACCAGCCTATTAATTTTAGAGCTGCAAGGTCACTGCAAAGAAAACACGTGGTGAATTGCATTTTAATTTGAGCAAATTAGCAAGTTTCAAGGCAGCTTTGTGGGGGAGGGTGTTTTTTTTTCTTTTAAGAGTTAATGAATAGAAATTCTGATCTTTGTTTCTAATTAATTTTCTCCATTCTCATTTGCATTTTATTTGTTAAAGTCCCGGCTAGGCTTTGTCTGGGTGAAACAAGAACTCCTCAGGGAAGGGGCCGGGTCTCTAGTTTGACAATACACTTGTGATGAAAAGCTTCTTGGGAGCCGGGGCCGGGGTTAATGTGCTGTGTATCTGCATCCTGTGTCTCAAGCAGCTCCTCCGGTGAAGGCTGTTCTGAATCATTTCTGGTGGCTGACAAGCTGGGAAGCATGGCGTCACTCGGCAGCTTCTGCCACCATCGCGGTATCTTCATCTTGTTTCTTTGTTGGCGTCCCAGCTTTGGAATCCTTTCGATAAGTCTGCCATGTTTTCAAAGCTGGGGCAAGATCAGCCTCTGAGATCAACAGCCCCAGCCTAGGTGATTCCTGATTTTGGAGTGAAGGACTATCATTCCCTACCCGTTCCTGGGGCTCTGGCAACAAAAAGGCCTGTGCTCTTAACTGCTAGAGTCTAGCCTCAGGCTCATCCAGTCACTGGTGCCCACGTTTGTACATTATGTCTTTTCTAGAAAGTAATCATTTATGGCCAGTTTGCTTGGCTGCTCCTTGTGCTTTCAGTTGGATATGAGTTTGAAGGGCTTCCTGCGTCCTTCCCCACCCACTCACGAGTTCCCACCCCCCAGTGTTTTCTCTTCACGGTCAGTACAACACCCCCTTCTTTCATCTTCTGTTCAGCCCCAACCTCCTCTGCCACCTAAACACATAGATCTGACCTTCCTTCACCCACCAGAGTTCACAGTGATGGTCTGAGCAAGGTGGCTGCAGGGCTATTGCCTGCTCAGGCCCTGGAGGCTGTCCATTGATCACTCACTGTGAAACTCAGGTGTGGCAAGTCTGTGTCTTCTTTTGACTACGACTTCTGCCAACATTCTGTCTCCTCTCTTGTTTGGACACCAGGCAGCTGTGGATCTTTCAGAGGACCACAGGGGTCAAACTGGGTTCACACTGAATTGAGACTTAGGACGGTGTTCAGTTGTAGTGATAGGAGCAGCGGGCTTGCTTTTTGTCCCGCCTGGCTAGCTTATACCCCGAAATAACAACACACAAATTGTATTCATT
>LOJH01026430.1:18191-29458 GCA_001685095.1 Ellobius talpinus
CACACACACACACACACACACACACACACACACACACAAACCCTGTCTCAAAAAGCAAAGAAGAAACCCTATACCCCATTGGTGGAGAGGCCAAGACAGGTGAACCCTTGCATCCTCTAGCTAGCCAGTCCAGCCCATTGGAGTTCCAGACCAGTGAGAGACCCTGTCTTAAAGAATAAAGTGAATAGGACAAGAGCAGAGGTTGTCCTCCTCTCTTCTGCCCCCTCTCTTTCTCTCTCTCCCTCTCTGTATTGCCATAAATACATTATTATACACATTTTAGAAGGTAAAGTTTATTTACTTAGTTTCATATACCTAAGTAGCATGTATGTTATAACTCAGAAACATTTTGTCATAGTTCTAAATATAACTCATAAAAATAGATATCTGCTCACACACATATGTACACAGTCTATGGAATCCAAAATAAAACTATGCTCATTAGGGAACAGCATGCTTGTTATTAAGCTACAGTTCTAAAATGAGTTCATTGTATCTAAAGCACATTACTGGTGTGGGAAGTCCTTCTGCTTATGTATTGTTTTTATTGGTTAATAAAGAAGCTGCCTTTGGCCAATAGCTTAACAGAGTAAAGCCAGGCTAAAAGAGATATATAGGGAGAGAGTAGGTGGAGTCAGGGAGATACCAGAGGGGAAAGATGCAAGCTGCCAGCTAGAACCTTTCCAGTAGGCCAAGAGCTTCATGGTAAAATATAAAATAATGGAAGTGGGTTAATTCTAGATATAAAAACTAGCTAGTAATACACTTAAGCAATTGGCCAAGCAGTGATTCAAATAATATAGTTTCTGAGTGATTATTTCGGGAGTCTGGACGGCCAGAAAAGAACAAGCAGCCTCCGTCAACACATTACTATCTCCAAATGGATGTGGTGACATGACTGACTTACCTGAAGGAAGTTTCTCGCAGTATTAAATATATTAATATAGTTTATATATGCACATTGCTAAAATTTTGGCCCCAGAGTCTTTCAATATTTGAATGACAAGTCAGGTTCTAAGTTATTTGTTTTCCAGTTATCTTTCATGGTGTCATTATTGCCATGAATACATTTGATTTGACTTTGGGAGAAGATATCATTCTCTCTTTTCTACACGTCTGTGACAGAAACCTCCAAGTAACCTGAACGTTTTTCTTTGTCCCAAAGATTGAAAGATGAGAAGACCACGTCAGGTAGTATGAGTCGTGATAGGGGTCTTGAGGGTAACTTCTGGCAGCAAAGAAACCTTACAGCGAGTGAATGGGACAGGGAGAACTTTGGAACCTGTCTTGAAACTGCAACTACTTGTGATGATATAAAAGAAAAAAAATCAGCAACAAGGACCAAAGAAGTAGGAGGGGAGGTATTGTAGATGACAGACATTCTGATGATTCTAAGAGTGACATGGAATGTTGCATAGAAATGCAATGGCAAATTTGAGCATCAAAGGCCTGGTTATTTTCTTAGCTAGGAGACTTGCATGCCAAGCTACTCATTGTTGAGAAATAAGGAGCATATGGACTCCCCAAGCAGGCTTTCATCTCAGCCTTAGTGAGAAGCACAGGAAAAGGCCTAAAGCGGCGTTGGAAGTCGTCTGTGGTTTTGGTTAAAGGCAAACAAGCATACAAGAAAGTCCCCCCCCCTTCACCGTGTGTGATCCAGCCAACGGTTTTCTTAGAGGCCAGTGAGAATAGCGTTTTTTAAAAGGAACATTTGAAAATCTTTTTGTGGTGTGAACTTTGTCTCCTATGGAAACCTGTATACTAGAAACTGCCAGTCAAGATTAAGGAAGAGGCTGGGCAAGGTGCAATCTGCTTTAATCCAGCACTTGGGGAGTGGCAACTGAGTCAGGTGGATCTCTATGACTTTTAAGTCAGTCTGGTCTGTATAGCGAGTTTCAGGCCAGCTTGTCTAAAATAAATAAATGAATACATAAATATATCAAGGACTCTCTTCCTATGGCACCTGATTTGACTATAGTTTCTCCAAAATTTCTAGAAGAAACAAGGTTTATGTAAAGTATTATTTCTCAAACACATCTTAAAGGAAGCTTCCAGATATATTCTTTAATGCTTTCAAACTAATGTTTAAAAGTCTTACATTTTATTTTACTCATTTGGGTCTTGGACCATGTGGGTGCCAGGGCTGGCACCTGTGGGTGTCAAGAGGACAACCTTCAGGAACCAGCTCTCTCCTTCTACCATGTAGAGTCTAGGGATGGCATCATGTCATTGGACTTGGAGGCAAGTGCTTTTACTCACTGTGCCAGCTCCTTTACATTTCCCCACTTGTTTCTTTAGTGGTTTTTAATTTAAAATTTTTGAGATTATAATATAACAATTCTCTTTTTCCTTTTCTCCCTCTAAACTTTTACCCCATTCTTCACTCACCTTCAAATCTAGTACTTCTTTCTTATTTTTTTTACTAATTGTTATTGCATGGATCTATGCATTTGTATATATAAAACTACAATCTGTCTCGTTCATATAATGTTACTTCTATGTATGTTTTCGGGGCTGACCATTTGGCACTGAACAATCAATTGGTGCACACTTCCTTAGAGAAGACCTTCTCTCCTGCTTGCAGCTTTTCTGATTTGACTATAGTTCTTCCTGTAGGGTTGAGGTCATGTGGGCTTTTCCCTGTCCTATTTGGCATGTCCATTGGTGTCCTCCTTGTTTAGTCCACGGTTGGGCTCATTTTGGTGGGACTTTATATGTATAGCTTCTGGTGTTACTAGGAAACACAATCTCACAGCAAGAAGCAAACTTCTTCATCTTAGAGTCTTGGTGACCATGCTTCTGTAATAGGAGTGGGTGTGTTTGTAAATGTATCCACTGAGATTCAGCTCTAAAAATGGCACAAGGAGTCCTACTATTAACTATTTACTCCCTCCCAAAACCCTGTAATACATGCAATTCCACAGATATATAAACATATAATCTATATATATTTAATTTATATATATAATTTAATATATAGTATGATAAACTTTTCTTATCTGGACTGACAGTTCTCCTTTACATTAAAAGAAAATGTTTCACACAAAACTTAAAATTTCAAAGACTAGAACTCATCAATTACATGAAAAGTAGTCCTTGCCTTTTTAGAGGATTATTTCATAATTCAGAAAAGCAATTTAAAGTGAACCATCCTTTTCTGTACTCACTAAGTTTTCAAATTAAGATCATTGTAAGTTGGGGACTGGAGAGATGGCCCAGCGGTTAAGAGCACTGGCTGTTCTTCCAGAGGTCATGGGTTCAATTCCCAGCATTCACATGGTGGCTCACAACCATCTACAGTGGGATCTGATGCACTCTTCTCATGTGTCAAATACAAAACACCCATATGCATAAAATGCACAAATAAATAGATCTTAAAACAAAGAAAGGAAAGAGTAAGAAAGGAAGAAAGAAAGAATTTTTTAAAGGCCTATGTAAGTAAGCCTCTTTCTTAAGCTTAGTTATTGAGATGGGGTATGGCGTAAAGCACCATTAGAACATTTTACTCAGCACACCAGTGTTTGATCTCTAGAGTCTGTGGCTGAGGATGTGTAGCACTGAAAAGGTACTCAGCTGCCATGCCATAGATTGCTTCTCTTCAATTGACAACCACTCTATAGGAGTAAAGTATAGACAAACACTCTCCTAAGCACTCAACATATTATCATCTTTAAACTTTCAATGAATAAAATGTTGCCCAGTGAAAGGCCATCTTGAAAAAGAAAATTTCAAGGTGGAAGCAAGCAGATCTCTGTGGGTTAGAGGCCAGCCTGGTTTACAGAGTAGTTTCCAGGATAGTCAGGGCTATGCAAAGAAACACTGTCTCAAAAAGCCAGAAGGAAAAAAAAAGAAAATTCTTATGCATAATGTTGATTCTCTAAGGAATGACCGTGATGGGCAGGCAGTAGCTTTGGAATGGCTATCTTCAAATAAAGAATTTCTTGTATGTTTTGACTTTTGAGACAAGGTCTCTGCATAACTCTGGCTGTCCTGTAACTCACTACATGAACCAGGCTGGCCTTGAACTCAGAGTTCCACGTGCTTCTGCCTCCCAAGTGCTGGGATTAAGGATTTCATATCTTGTCCTTTAGTCTACAGGATGTGGAACTGGGAGGTTGGCAATCTCTTGTGAATATGTTTATGCAGAGATTTCAACTTGGGTCGTGGAATTTAATAATAATTTATTATGGAAGAGTTAGGCAAATTAGTCTTCTTAGTTAGGAAATTTGCAAATTAAATCTAATAAGATTTCTCTGGTTTTCTAATGATTTGTAGTAAAGCTAGCCCTCTTGAAAAGCCTGTAGACTTTCCATGGCTTCCAGACAGTGTAGGTGAAGTATGGCCCCCTTTGTTTCTAACTGACTAAAGGTACAAACAATCTACATTTCTTGGAACTGTTTATATTTAAAATATTCTTGTTTTGGGTCCTTTCTTATGCCACCAGTTCTGAGTTTAGGTAAATAAAACAACTTCCTCATCTGTTGGTTTGAATCACTTCTGATTCTGCTCATTGGGGAATTTTATTTATGTATTTGTTTGTGTACATATATTGCAAGGCAAGGTTTCTCTGTGTAACTCTGGTTGTCCTGGAACTCACTCTGTAGACCAGGCTGGCCTTGAATTCAGAGAGCCACCTGCCTCTGCTCCCCGAATGCTGGGAATAAAGGCATGTGCCTTTAATCATAGGCACATATTCGGCTTTATCTGAGAATTTTAAATAATAGTTATTAGAAAGGCCACTGTCTTTTGACTCCAGGCGTGTGTGTTACTGAAGTAAAGACTGGATCATACATGCTATGCTAATCAAATGCTATTCTACCACTGAATTATACCACATAATATATATATATATATCAATAAGTGTCTTTCCACGAAAGATAGATAAATGAGAAGTGATGAGTTGTCCTGATGATCTAGTGCTGTAAATGGACTGTTGGGGTTTTTTTGCATGGGAAACCCTGGGGAATTATTGATTGTCTCCTTCTCCCAAAGTATTCAGAGCACTTAGAAATGCTGTGAATGTTGGTTTCTTGACACCTGAAGACAGAAGTGACAGATGGAGTAAGGTGACGGCTGGGTGGAGTTTCTTCTGTACTCCAGGAGTCTTCAGAACTGCTCCGAGTACTGCTTGGTTTGTTTGATAGTCTTTCTTGTCTCAAGAGTTCTGACTTCAGAACGATAAAACATGGGCTCTTTATCCTCAGCCCAAATGGCTTCTGCTTCATGAAGAACTTAAAACTAGATGTAGTGCGTCCACACTTGTAGTCCCAGCCCTCTGGAGTTGGGGACTGTGGAAGGTTCGAGGGGCTGTCCCAAGAAAACAAAGAAACAAAGGGAGTGCTCAGGTATTTAGACTTCACGATGTTGTGCCCAGGTTTCCTACACTCTGGGACTCAGCAGAGCATTCGGAAAGAAGCCACACAGATCACAGCAGAATCTCTGAAACCACAGTTTCCAAGCTCCTCTGGACCCTTCTCAGTCTCTAACTAACAAAACAAGCGAATTAACATCCTATTTCATAGATAAAAGAGGCACCAGGAGAAATCCTTTCTCACTCATGCCTGGCCAACCCACTTCATGCTTTCTCCTGTTACCACAGAAAATGTGTTCATGTTTATAGTCTGCCAGGCGTTCATCTGGGCTTTGGCACTCTGACCTCATTCCTGCTCAGCAGACTTTCTATGGGGTTTTCTGCCCCCTTTGCCTTCAATCTCCTTGACGTCTCTTGCTCTGAGTCCCTCTATCCACCTATAACATACTTCACCCTCTCTTGTTTTGTCGTTTGAGACAGCATCTCATGCAGAGCAGGCAGGCCTTGAATTTCTGGTTTTTCTATGTGCGTTCCAAGTGCGCATTATAGTCATATACACTGTACCTGGATACAAACTTTGTATACACAAAAGCCTAAGTATACAAAACAGCTGCTTTCCTACTTTTTAATCAAAAGTTTGAAGCCCCTTTTATCCTTACCCCTATTCCTTTAGCTTTTCCCCACAATGTTGCCCTCACTCAGGCCATTCTTTCCTTACACACCTTCTCCTCCCTTAAACCTTTCCCTCACTCCACTGTGTCCTCCACAGCCTCCTTTGCTGTCCTCCACATCTAGGTAGGATGTCTAGCAGGTGGATGTGTGCATAGTGCTGACTTGATCATCCTGTTCATGACACTCACCACAGAAGTAGGGACACTCAGATCTCCTGTTGGGCCTAGTCATCAAGACCTAAGCTTTTCTGCATAATTACAACATCTGAATTATTAGATTTCTCACCTCATCAGCGTGCGTGTGTGTGTGTGTGTGTGTGTGTGTGTGTTACTCCTATGTATGCTCTCTGGGGCTGATCACTTAGGACTGGATAACCAGTGAAGGGACTTACCTCTGGCTCCTCCAATGCCTTGTTGGTCTTTACCTTGTTGTTTCCCTTTCTTGGGAATCGCTTTTGTAAGCTGCCTGCGATTTCCTTTACTAGGTCTTTAATTTTCTCTATTCTTTCCTTTCTTCTTCCCTTCCCTTTCCATCTTTTCTTTGTCTTTCTTTTTCATATGATATTGTGTATAGAACCCAGGGCCCCATTCATCCATTACTGAACAAGTACTCTGTTACTCCATCTTGCCCTCATGTTTTTAGTAACTGTTATCCAAGGTTTCTGTCCTGCCTGGTTCCCGCAGCTGTTAAGTCCCAAAGAAATCACAGAGGTCTACATTAACTATAAACTGATGGGACCATTAGCTCAGGCTTCTTATTAACTTTTAAAACTTATATTAGCCCATTATTCTTGTCTATGTTAGCCATGTGGCTTGGTACTGTATTTGGTGAGGCAAGTCACATCTTGCTTCTTCTGTGGCTGGGTCAGGACTGCAGAAAGCAGAATCCTCTTCCCAGAATTCTCCTGTTTTTGTCACCCTGCCTCTACTTCCTGCCTGGTTGTCCCACCTATACTTCCTGCCTGGCTATGGCCAATCAGCGTTTATTTAAAATACAATTGAAAGAATGCAGATCATTGTCCCACACCAAATAACATAATTCTTTATTGATTCTTTGGGAATTTCACCTTATGCACCCCAATCCTGCTCACTCCCCATCCTTCCAAATCTGCCCCTTACCACAGCATCCATTTCCCAAAAAGGGAACCACCCAAAATAATTACTAAAAACAAAACAAAGCAAACAGCAAAACAACAAAAACTCACCTAGTTCCTCCATCTTTCCTGTTTCTCCAACACCTCTTCATTCATCTTAGTGGTATTGGGAACTGCAGTGTGCCACACAGTATATCCTTATGTTCAATCAGCCTTACTTACAAATGTTCATGTAATGAGTCATTGGTCTGGTTCAAGGCTGCTGGCACACCACCATCACTGGACCCTCACCAAAACTCTTCTCGGATATCCTGCTGTTGCCCTAAGTCACAGAGATCCTGCAGCTATCATTCCCAGGACAAGTCCCTTCATGTACTCCAGCAGATCATAGATGGGGCAGCTGGTAGGGTGGGCCAACCCAAGGCCCAGGATGGTGGGTCTGGGTGTTAGCTAAGCTGATCAGTCTGGACCATTAGGATTGCCCTGGGTGTGGCGGCAGCTCTCCTAGGTCCATGCCATCAAGACCAGCTCTCCCATGCCCATGGTGAGGGGTGGGGCATCTCTCCTGAGTGCAGGTAGAGGCCAGCTCTCCTATGAGGGGCAGGGCCAGCTCTCCTGCTGCAGTGTCCAGCAAAGGCTAGGGCCAGCTATATCA
Source organism: Ellobius talpinus (assembly GCA_001685095.1). Taxonomy (NCBI): domain Eukaryota; kingdom Metazoa; phylum Chordata; class Mammalia; order Rodentia; family Cricetidae; genus Ellobius; species Ellobius talpinus. The sequence goes on from LOJH01026430.1 coordinate 25,923, forward strand.
GGGCCAGTGTAGGGCAAGACACTCATGATCCTTCTGTCTCTGCCTCTGCCTCCCCAGGGCTGGGCTCATAGGCATGAACCACTGTATCTGGCTTTCTTCTTCTTTTCATAATGTTTGAGGGCTGTCAGGTGTGTGCCAGCATATAAAGATTTCCCATTTTAGATTTTTCTTTATGACATCTAAAAATAACATGTTTATAATCAATTAATACTTTTCTTAATAGTATGTGCTATAATTTTCAACCATATTAAAATTGAATACATATACTATCTTGACTTCTTGTTTAATGCTAGCATTTGATCAAGCACTTTTTTTGCATGTCTATCTTTTTGAAAAGTAAACAAACCTCCTTGATTATATAATACAATTATACAACAAAACAATTTTATTCTTTCCTTCATGTTCAGCATTTACTGACTTTTCTGGCTAAGCCATTTGTGATTACTTTGACAAAACACCTTAAACTAATTTAAAAGAGCACACTTTTCTTTCTCATTCTTCTGGAGGTTGGGCAACCTAAAATCAACGTACTGGTAGCTTTGGAGCCTGGTAAGAATCCCTGCCCATATGGGACCTTCATATCATGTGCTCACATATTGGAAGCAGACATCTCAACCAGCCTTCTTTTATAAGAGAAGTAACTCTATCAGTGAAGGCAGGGTTCTCATGTCCTAATTATCACCTCAGCATCCTACCTGGCCAGCTTTCAATGGATGAATTATGGATTGGGGGCACACAAGTAACACTAGTTACTTGTCACATAGCTGTGACAAAATTACTGACAAGAAGTTAGCTCAAGGGAGGAAGAGTTCATTTGTTTTGGCTAACAGTTTGAGGGAACACAGTCCATCATGGTTGGGGAGTCAAGGACGTAAGAGTGTAAGCCATTGGTCACATTGCCCCCACACTCAGGAATCCCAAGTGGATGGAGGCTTGTGCCCAGCTAACTTTCTCCTGTTTTTGAAGTCTGAGACTTTATTTCTTGGAATTGTGAGGCCTGTATCACAGTAGGTCTTACTTAATTAACTCAAGCTGGATCATTCTGATGTATGATATATGCCTGATGGTTTGTTGTCTTGGTGAGTCTTGATCCTTTCAAGCTGACAGTAAATGCTACTTCTGCATATCCATTACAGTTACCATATAGATCAATCTTTGAAATGGAAATGAGGTTTCTACTTTACAAATTCCCAGGTCTCACTAGGACAATGATTGCAGACTAAATGTTTCAGTCAAGGCCCTGGGATAAAGCAGATGACACCATGAGCTGGAATTTTTAAGGAGAAATGCATGGCAGAGTGAATGTTTTAAGTGAGGAAGACAGAGTGAAGGGACTCACACCCAGAGGGTGTGGAAGCACTCTCAAGAGCTAATGACAGCCGCAATGTGTCACCACTCATGAGAGAATGCAAAGAATGCTATCCATATACTCATTTTACACATGCAGATATAATATAAAAAGTTAGCAAAGAAGCAAAGTAAATTCATTGGGTAAGGGCCAGATTTCCAAAGGGAACTATAACTCAAACAGATGACTTTACAATGTGAGAAGAGAGAGAATGGGAGTAGAGAGAAACATGTTTGTGGCTTTGTGAACTGACAATGTGTATGGTTCATCTTCTGGTCTAACTAGAGGCCACTCAAGCAGATGTAGACATTAGACAGCTCCCAAAGGACTATGGGGTCCCATTTGCCTTATTTCCATGTTCTGAATTTGATATAAATTTGGTTGGAGTGCAATGAGAAGCCTCTACATGGCCATTCCTTCTGTGGTGTCTACAGGGGACTTCTGCCAAGCATGTGATATGTGTCCAGGAGAGGGAGAGGGGAAGTTACAGTTTCTTTTCAGGCCCTTTCTCTGAAATGTCAACATCATCATCCCCATTATGTTCTGTTAGGAAAGGCAGTTATCTAGGATTTTAAAATTGAGAAAATTCAAAAACGTGTCCACCATTATATATGCTTTCCTATGTAAAATCTAGAGGCTCTTCAATAGAACAAAACCTGAACAGACAAACAAAACCCATGCCCATGCTAATATCCACCCCATCTGTGATGTGCTAGAGCATGTGAAGGGACTGGTTCTGTAAACCCAAAGCTGCAAGATTTCCGCAACACAGGGTAACAACAGGATAACCAAGAGGAGTCTCAGTGAGGGCCCAGCATCAATAGTGTAGCAGAAACCAGAGGCCTTGAACCAGACCAATGACTTTCTGCAATGAACACTTGCAAGTAAAGATATATGGACAAAAGTGTTTACTGTGGGGCTCACTATGTCACACTACAGCTTCCATGATGAGATCCCCCCCCTTTTGTCTTAAATTTTATCAGGGATGGGGTGGCTGCAAGGGCAAAGAGCAGATACTCAGGAATGGGAAATGAATGGTTGAGATGCATGATGTGAAAGATACAAAGACTAAATAAAAAGAAAATTAAAAAAGAAAAATATGTAGAAAACAAACAAACAAGCAATCAGACAAAGACACATCAGAGAAAGATTTGAAAATGTCTTGTGCCCAAAGTACAAGAGCAGCATTTATAGAGAGGAATAATCAGGGTTGTGTAATTCAGTTTCTACCTCTATCCCAAATGTCAGAAATTAACTCAGAAGAAGAACACTTATTTGGCTCCCTGCTTTGGAGGTTTCAGTTTATGACCCTTGACTCCTGCTGGTTCCAGGCCTTCAGTGAGCAGCAAACCACAGCAGGGCACAGGAGAGAAAACTGCTGACCTTCTGTGGGAGCATCCCAGACCTGATCTGCTATTACACACATCATCATCAAACACAGGAAAAGTCACAGAAGGATTAGAGTGCAAGCTAAGTCTCTCACTATATAAATGGAAAAAATGGCAAAGACATTGATTAAAATAAATGTAACAACCAAGAGAAACAAAATAATTGAACACTTTAGAGATAAAAGAATATAGATATAGTTATATTGAGACAGTGTTTCAGTATGTAATCCTGACTGGCCTAGAACTCAGAGATCCATCTGCTGAATGCTGAATGCTGGGACTAAAGGTGTGTGCCCCTATGCTCAGCAAAAAATGATTCTTGATTCAAGAAATAGAAAGTCTATAAAAACAGGCAGAGAGAGGTTTAAAAGAAATAATCCAAATAATACAGAGGTCAGATGTGACAAGTCCTCTCTTTGATAAAATCTCTCTGGATCCCAGCAAATAATTGCAGACCTTATTTATGTAAATACAGTCCGGAAACCTGGTTTGTCACAACTACAAATAAAGACAACATGCCTAAATGTTTTCCGGTAGATAAAGTAGCCCTATACAGGATATAAGACTAAGGAAGCAATGACTCTAACCACCAACACTAAATGAGCAATAGACTCAAAATTCTAATGTGCAATAAATTAGCCTAACACTCTCACAGCATGAATGTCAACAGAACATGATGAAAAAAATTGTATTTTATTTTACAATGGGGATGAAATACGGGCTCCAGGTTTGCTAGAAAAGCTGTCAACGGGGCTGGAGAGATGGCTCAGTGGTTAAGAGCATTGCCTGCTCTTCCAAAG
>LOJH01026431.1:0-11752 GCA_001685095.1 Ellobius talpinus
GGAGCACTGGACTGAGCTCCCAAGGTCCAGTTGAAGAGCAGAAGGAGGGTGAAGATGAGCAAGGAAGTCAGGAGCATGAGGGGTTGTGGTACACGCACTGAGACAGTGTACCTGAGCTAATGGGAGCTCACCAATGTCAGCTGGACTGGGACTGAACAAGCATGGGATCAAACTTGACCCTCTGAAGGTGGCTGACAATTGGGGCAGACTGAGGGGGCAATGATAATGGCACTGGGATTTGTCTCTACTGCATGTACTGTATTTTTTTGGGATCTATTCTCTTTGGATGCACACCTACCTAATCTTGGTTGGAGGCAGAGAAGGCCATGGACTTCCCACAGGGCAGGGTGCCCTGCCCTCTCTTAGGACTGGAGGGGGAGAGGGGAAGGGTGATTGGGGGTATGGGAGGGAAGTGGGAGGAGGGGATGAAGTGGAAATTTTGAATGGTATTATTTAAAGGTATTAAAATAAAAAAATAGAAAAAAGACAATACAATGCACAGACATATCATAGGCTTATGACCTCCTTGGCAAAAATCAAGAAGCAGAGGAAAATATAAGCTGTGTTCAGCAAGATGGCTAAGAGGGACAGAAGAATCACTTGGAAAGTGAGAAAAAGCAATAATGGTGTTATGGCAGTCTGCCTTCTATGTGATGACCCATAGCTACAGCTATAAAAAAAATGTAACCAACTTTGACCTAATGGTCTCAAGGCTGATAAATGTTTCAAGACAAGAAAAACATGTGGTAAACACTTGGTTTTCATTCTAGTTTACCAGCTTTTCCTGGGACCTCAGGAAGATAATTTGTTTTGTTTTCTTCAACTCTGCTTTAGGGAAATTTTCATTTCATTTCATAGCCCCCATTGATTCATCACACATCATACTGGATGTGATTCATAAAGTTAAAAACCTCTTCTATATTATATACTGTGGTAGAGACTAAAGAAAACTGGTATTTTACTTCCCTGTGAGTTGGTAAGTACCTACCACAAGCTCATATATGTTGAAAGAAGGCACGAGACCTCAGAGGCCATAAACACAGCCTGTATGATGCACAATAATGCAGGCAACAAAGCAGTTATTACAGGGTAGAAAACTGCCACTTTATTAGAAACTTATTAGACAACCTCCTTCTTGCAGGAGTCACAGTCCTTTATATTAGTCTGGAAGATGAAGAAAGTTCTTCACTGCCCTGAGGAGACACTATCTCTCACATCTAAGATTGTTTGCTATGCAAAATTCCTGAGAAAGATGGTGTAGACAAAATGCTGTCACTGAATTATTACAAGTCACGTAAAATCACAAGAACCATTTAGGGCTGCTATTATCACAAACCTGCCCAGCTTACAAAACTTTATTCTAGTCATTGAGTCTAAAATCCTCAATATTTTTTTTTCTTTGGGCCAAACTGTCTTGTTTTCTAATGCTCACTTCCTTATGCCATGCATTTTCTAATTGCAATAACTTATACTTCAGCTTTGTATAATTGAATAAATTATTATTACATTAACATAACAAGTGACCTAAATCTCACAGAAATTGTAAAGTACTTAAAATTTAATTTCAAAACTGTAACCTACCTTTATATTATTATTTTTGATAACAATTATATAATCTACTTTCTTGGTTTAAGGATGGGATTTGCAAAAAATTATTCTATGACATTAATAATCAATTTTGGTCTGAATTAATTGCCTCCTCAAGGACATTTGCATCTTAACAAGTAAACAGTCACAACTAAAGAAATTGTCCTTATTTCTTACAAGCAATGAAAGTTAATTGAAGAGTTGTGTTGAGGCAGAAGAAAGCCTTTTTCTAATTCAGGAAAGGATTCTGTCCTATGGAAAAGGTGCACAGAATCCAGTGTATGAAGCAAACCCAAGGGATTCAGATCTGCTTTACCCAAAGCAGCTCTGCTTTTGTCTGTAATATATTGGATCATCACCAAAGATTTCATTGAATTAAGAGCTTTGTAGATAAGAAAGAGAAACGTCGCCAGCAACAAACAGCATCTGAAGGTCACCGGTCTAATTTATTTATGACTTAGACAGCCTGTACTTTTCAGTTCCTTATTTCTCCTGTTGTTCATTTAAACAGTACTACTTGAGTAGGCAATACTTGACAAAGACTCTTTGAGTCCTGTTAACCACGACACTATTTTCTCATTTAAAACTTTAAAAAATCTATAAATATACATGGAAAGCTAAGAAAAGCACATTAGTGCAAGTTGGATGTGATTTTACATAGAGAGAACATAATTGCTATTTTTATCTTTTATTAAATTTCTTCATTGAAATATTTATATGTGCATATAATGCCTCTGAGTATTCTCCTCCACTTTCTCTTGTTTTCCTTTGACCTCTAGCACCTCCCAGTCCTCTATCCACTCTATAAATTGTTTTTCACATCCATGTGTCTTTGTTTAGTTTTGTAATTTATGGATTGTAAACAGGGTCGTCTGTATTACCATGTTTTTGAATATCCATCAAACCCTGGTCAGCTTACCGGTAATTAAACAAAAGAATAAACTGACTACCCTCATATAAGTAGCCATTAGTTCACAAGGAGGGAGAGAGTCCAATAAGCCTCTCCCCATCTATGGCTGTTGATAGGCCAATGTTACACAAATCCCATTCAGGTAACCAAAGCTGATATGAGATCATGATTACAAAATCTGTGTCAAGCTCAAAAAACTGCATTCCATAGCTATTTCTCCATACTTCCTAGCACATCCGTTCTTCCCTGTCTTCCACAATGCTCCTGAGCCTGAGATGGGGAGATATAGATGCCTTATTTAGCCGCCCCAATTAAACCACTTACTGCAGATAAGCTGCACTGATTAAGTCAAAGAGTAACATTTGTCTTGTATAAACACAGATATTTTTAAGGAAATTCATTTATAACTAAGTGAATTTAGGTAAATAATAGCTATGAGTTACTCAATAAGGCCTATGGCTTTCACAGACATGTTGAGGCAGAAAGAAAAAGCCTTTTTATGCCATCATCTAACTCAGGAAAGGATTCTGTCCTATGGAAATGGTGCACGGAATCCAGTGTTTGTAGCACGAGTTATGGATACCTTCATGTAAGAATATCTCATCTCTAACAAGAGAACAGTTGAATAGCCCATCACCACCAAGCAGCTATTGCCCAGCCTGGCCCATTCTAGTGGAGAAGATACTGTTATAATTGATAGGGATCACAAATGAATGAGAGCATTGTCTTTTGTTTCTCCCATCATCTAAGCATCTTAATACATTAAAAGAGCTGCTAGTGAAAATAACTAGTCATCTAAGATCCAGCATGATTAACCCATATTTTACAAGAAAGCTGTATAATGTCTTTATCAATAGGATCATATCATCTACTATGGTGGGCAAGCAAGAGAGGTAGCAAGAATCTGGATTGTGTTGGAGGTCTTTTGTGTGTCCCTGACCAACAATTCAGAAGTATCTCACACCTGGTACCAGATTGGCATGGGACAATGGTCTGTATTCGGTCAATTATATTTTAAATAAATGCTGATTGGCCAGTAGCCAGGCAGGAAGTATAGGTGGGACACACAGACAGGAAGTAGAGGCAGGTCAAGGAGAACAGGAGAATTCTGGGAAGAGGAATTCCTGATCCATCCACAGAGCAAGATGTGACTGTCTCACTGAAAGAGGTACCAAGCCATGTGGCTAACATATACTAGAATAATGGGCTAATATAAGTTATAAGAGTTAATAAGAAGCCTGAGCTAATGGGCCAATCAGTTTATAACTAATATAGACCTCTGTGTGATTTCTTTGGGACTTAATGACTGCAGGAACTGGAGAAGACAGAAACCCTGGTCAACACTGGGTTTTGTTGGGTATCCTACAGATTTCAGAAGCATTATCATTCATGTGGGGTATCTTCCTTCTAGATATTTCTTTACATTGCATTTTTAATTTGGTTACAAGGTACTTGGTTTCATAAGGCATTTTAATACTGCCTTTAGTTTGGCTGATTACCTCCCTGCACATCCTCTTCCCTGTTCCTCTAACCCCCTCCTGGCTTAAACTATTCTGCCTCTTGAATCCCTTTCCTCTACTTTCATTTTACATTTGCTATTCTTTGAGAGTCCGTGAATATATCTTAAAATATTCACATTACCTGAGGAGAATAGTTCTTCCAACTTAAAGGAACATTAACTTAGAAAAGTGAAATTTTCTATTTTGAGCCATGGAGTATAGAGGTGCTGAGGACTGAAAATATGTGACAGTCTAAGAATGTGACTTTGATCGGTAGAGTGTAGTCAAATACCAGGAGAATAATCGGTAGACATTTGCATTATAGTTTTCTTGGAAAATTGGTTCTTCTTTTCATAAACTTATTCCCATAATGACCAATTACTTCAACTTAACAAGAAAACCAAAGAACTTTTTCCTTCTTTCTTTCTTAGTAAGTCAATCATTAAAACAGTATGACAGTGTCTTCTTTATAATAGCCAATGGGGAATTCATAAAGTTGGAAATATATGCTAGTCATTCCCCAAAGATATTTCTTTTTCTTAAAATAAAATAAATAAATAAAACTGTACTTCTCCCTTAGCACCCATGTTGCTATGGCTTAAAGCTAATTTTCATTTGATTTAGCACTCTTCATAGTATTTTTAACAGTTATATTATGTCAATGTTGGACCATTTTCTACAAGAAAGTATACAAAGCTTGCATTGAGTAATTGTCCCTCATCTTCAGGGCATGACTTTCCTTTTGTCTGTTTTATCATTTGCTAAACACACTGTGAAAATTTCTCTAACTTGACAGGCAACACTGAGTTCTCTCTGGGGATAGGCTGTATCCCACCAGGAGTTTCATAAATAAATCACTGTCACTTCTTCTATCCATTAAGCCAAGGGAATCAATACACTTCTATGTATAGATTTCTTTTAGGATATCTTATAAAACTTGTCAAATTTGTACTGCTTGTTAACTGAACATTATACTTTCGAACACACTATAAAAGAGCAAAGTATAAATGCAAATTTTATGTGGGTAGTATTATAGGTATGCCCTAAAAACAGGCACTGTTACTACCTCTAAAATTTTTCCAGTTTTTAACATTGACTATGTCTCATTTCTGTTTGGATTTGAATACAAAATATCAGCCAAAATAAATAGAAATAACTTAACTTGTATTGTTCTGAGAGTCTCATTCACATCCCTCACTAAAAATTATTCCCAACTGGCACTGGGGTTGTGTTTGGCACCCTACAGTTTTCAGGTTCAGCATTATCAACAGCATGTGCTTACATACTTAAACACTTGGTCCCAGTTGGTGGCACTGTTTGGAGAGGTCAAGGAACCTTTAGAAAGTGGAGTCTTGCTGGATGAAGAGCATCACTGGGGGTAGATTTTGAGAATTAATGGCGCCTTCTCAATTCCGGATCCTCCTCTTGGTTCCCTGGTGTGCCTAACACATGCCAAACAGCTTCTTTGTCTTGCTCTTTCTGGCTGCTGCCTTGTCTTCCTCACCAATATGAACTCTAATCATCTAGAACGCCAATTAAAAATAAGCTCTTGCTTTCATCACATCAACATAAAAATAATGATTTTACTTATGTGGTATTGGGGTGATGAATTTTATAAGTGTTAGATCAATTTTGGTATATTACTTGGACTATGGTAAATAAATATTTTGTATATCTCAGTTTTACTGTAATTCATATAAAACAATATCCATTTTATAGTAACTTTTAACCATTTACAAACTTATTTCTGTTGCTGACTGAGCTATTTTTGTTCCTTAGAAGCTAACTTCATTGTATTCTTATTGTTCATTGATTCGCATTATCTTGTTCTCATTTTCGCAGGAAAAACTAAATCTAAATTCCTCTTATCAGTAGAATAAAATACTAAACTATATTTAATAGGGTGGACCTGGGAGGAATGGGAAGTGAGTGTGCTTGGGGTGCATTGTATGAAAATACCAAATAGTTACTAAAAATATTATATTGAAAAAATACCAAAAACTAGCAGTATACAAAGTTAAAAAGCAAAAAAAATAGCTATAGTCAAAAATTCAAAAATCTTTGGATAAATAAAGGCACCCAAATAATATAAATTCTGTACAGCTTCATTAAAATTAACAAGGCCAAAGGAAAAATGATGCTGTTAATCAATTAGGAAGTCATTGTTAGAAACATAAAATGAGACATTATAAAACTGTAAATTTTTTAATGTAAAATAGCTTTAAAAATCAGTAGGATAGAATATTAGCAAGTTGCTGTCAAATTTTATTTGACAAATTACTTTGTTTAATAAATCATTTTTCAATTAATTGTTGTGGTAATTCACTGTACTGTTTAATATTGGCCACTTTGCTGAATCTAGAATTACCTAGGAAAAAAAACTCTGGGTATCTCCCCCAGGAGGGCTATATAATTGAGGTAGATGGGCTAACCTCACCAGTGGAAGGCACCAGTCCATTGCTTTGAGTTCTAGATTGAATGTAAAGAGTAAGCAATTGAAAGACCAGAATTGATAACTGTGTGTCTGGACTTCAGCCCCATATGACCATCTAACTCTGGTACCTGCTGCCATCACTTCCATTATTGGACTGCACTCTGCCTGGAACTGTGAACCAAAAACTTTTCCTCATTTAAGATCCTTTGGGAAGCTATTTCATTTCATTAATAAGACAGCTATGGCAACACATATTATGTTTTGGTGTACATTATTCTGTAATATTTTGTCTTGTTCTTATTATCTTTATTATGGGAAATACACAGTGAACTAAGGGAGAGAAAGAACAATTGCCACAGTGGGGGTAAGAGGATAAGGGAGCAGACTGAGACTCTACCGGAGTAGATGATATTTGGAGTAATTTCCCCAAAAATGCATGGCATATAAATTCCAGAATATTAGCTTCCCTTTAGTAATCATTAAAAAGTGCTGGGAGCTTAACTTCCCAAGACTGTCTCCTAATGGTTTGTTTATTCATAGAAAAGTAACTGATTTCCAGCCTGGAAAGTGGTATTTACAGCTTCCACTGGCGAGTAATAGTAGTTTTCTCTGTAAAGATCAACACATTTTTTGTTTAATTACCTAAAAATCAGCAACAAGACTTAAAATAAGTTACAAGGAGATATCATGAAATCCTCAATATGATTTTTATTTATTTAATGTTTAATTTTTAAAAATTTAACTATATTTGCCATCACAACTACTCTGGAAAGTGAGGCCAGAGATTTCAGATGAAAAGATCTATGTGGGCTGTAGAGTGACTTCAAGATTCTGTCTTAAAAAGTCATAATAGTAACGTTGGCAGTGTTCTCTTCAGTGAAGACAAGAATGAGGCACTGAAACTCTCAGGACTGAAGACAGAAGACCAAGGGAGAAAGTGTAATTTCAATACAAGAAAAAACGCTGCTGTTTCAGTTTGCCTTTGGACAAATGGAGTAATGATTGCTACTAGATCCCACTGCAGTTCACAGGACTGTTAAATTACTCAGCATTACTCAATATAAAACAATTCATGTTGCTGGGCACATGCTTCTAATCCCAGCACTTGTGAGGCAGAGACAGGAGGATCTCTGTGAGTTTGAGGCCAGCCTGTAATTCTTTAAACAGCGACTATCATTCCAACTTTACTTTCTCTTCTTCATCTCCCAAATATAAAGCCACGAGTGTGAGCTACTACATGAGGGAACCTGAAAGGTTTTACTAATATATATTTTCAAAGTTTCTTAAAAACCTATTTAAAACTAAAAGTATTTATTTGAAGGAAAGAAAAATTACACAGAAGTGTACATGTTAAATTCATTTAAAAAAAAGAAAGAAAGAAAAAACCCGACATGCTGTCTGGTTTCAGTTTGAAGGTACAGGCAAAACCCAGATCTCACCTTAGTCTTTTGTCTTCAGAAGAATTCAGGGTGTGTGTGTGTGTGTGTGTGTTTGTGTGTGTGTGTATGGAGGGAGACTGCCATATCCTGATGACCCACACTTCTCTTTTCCTCCTTCATATAACTTTCCCAAGTGAGGATAGAAAAACCTAAGGTAATAAAACAACTTTAATGACAAGAGGAAATACCTTAACAAGACTGGAGAAATTAATGGCCACTTTGATTTAGGTGCATTCAAAAGTGAGCAAACTATAGTCACTTGTATTCTCTTCTCTTGAAAATTGCAGGACAAAGCATCCAGATTCTGGCAGAGCAGTTCAAAGACAATAAACACCACAAAGTCACTAAGAACTGTCTTCACTTGTGTTTTTAAAGCTGGCTTTGTGCATTTATCATGAGTGGCTGAAGCTGTACTGGACTAATCTCTATGGCCAGTTTTCTTAGGCTGCTGATAAGAACTAAAAGATCACAGCTACTGAAGCCTTTCCAGTTCCCAGCCCCAGGTTCTAGTGGATTTTAAGACGTCATTGTATTTATCACTGGTGGAGAGAGGAGAGGTCAAACGTGAGATCTCAGGGTCATTTGACTTGAAATGAGTAGTATTTGGAAATTTGAATGGCATTTCTTAAAATTTGCATACCAAACCATTTAGTATATGCTGTTCTTTTAGGATAATTTGCAAAATAACTTGAGAAAAATCAATGTTATTTGTTCACATGTTATGTGTTCTGATAGAAGAATAAACAAATGGTCTCTATGTCTGCTGCAAATTTTTTGCAGATCTTTCTAGCTATCTTTTTATTCCCATATAAATAATTATGTCCTCAAATTCTGTGTTTATCTGACTCATTCAGAAGTCAGAAGCATTTAGACAAATAGATAAAATCATGAATAAGAGATTTCAATTATTATCATTACAAGATCATTTATTTTAATAATAACTTGACAAATATCATATCATTTAAGCAAGAGCTTCCATGATGAGTAACAACAAATAACCTGCCACTTCCTTGATTCTCTCAGAAGATTCCTCAGGAATTTAGCAAATTTGAAATGCTATAGTCATACCATTACTTTTAAAAAATAGCATTTTTTTCCTTTATTTTATATACCAACAACAGTTCCCCTTCCTCTTCAACTTCTGTTCAGAAGATGTTATGAGAGGAGCAAACATTCCAGAAAGCTGATAAACTTCTAGGCAAAGTCACCAGTGAAAGTTATGCTAAGAAGTCTACCCTACATCATATTGTTTGCAGGTTCCAAGGGAAAAAGACTTTTCAAAGTGAAACAGAACTAATCAAAAAAATGTAAATACTTTGGTAACATACAAACTAGAGCCATAATAAATGAATTTTGCAAACACTCTGGCTTTCTAGAAAGTAGTAGAACAGCAAAATAAAATTAGTACTAAGTGTGCTTTTTGGGAGAAAGAGAAGTGATTTTAATATTAACTTAAATGAAAGTATTTAAATGAAATTTACAAGCAGGTCTTCAATAAATAACAATGTCAATAAAGCATACTTTGCCCTTTTAACTTATATTCATATATTAAAAGGGATGATTCAATTGTTTTTCTGACCAGGAATTGGAATTTTTACATTTAATCTAACATATTAGAAGTAAGCAAAAAGAAAAAAAAAATGTTGGTGACCTAGATGGTTACTTGGAAATTTAAATTACTTATGCTCTTGGTTTTCTGTAGGATTTAATATTATGAAGTTACAAAAGTGAATACTTTGAATTTTTCATGATGATAATTAAAAATCAGTGTTTTAAATCAATAAATTTAGTATTTGCCACAATACGAAAATAAAATTGCATGAAACTCTTCTATTGATATCTACTTAATACACAGGAATGCCACAAAACTCCATCATTCTAAAACATATTTACAGGTCTGAAGTCTGGTATTATACCTGTATGTTTATATGGAATACTGAGTCTGATTCAGAGTACATGTGTATTTAATTACCTAACCACATATAAATACATATATGTACACATACATATATATATATGTTTAGCATTAGTTAAATATTGATATATAGTTGATATATTATGTTTTTAAATCATTTCTTAACTAAAAAATAAATGTTCAAAATTGTTTCACTTACCATTTATTAAAGCAGTGATCAGAGATGAATTAAACATTTATTAATGTGCTTCAGTAAACATTGGAGAAGAGTGGGCAGAAAGATTGTAAGAGCCAGAACACTAAGAAACAGTTTCTACTATTAATGGCTACATAAATAAGACTGGGGCAATGTCAATACCAATGGTCATGTTCATGGAAGAGGAAATTTTGAGTAGTCCCACCTTTAGACTAAGAACTATAGGCATTTAAATAACTGATAGGAGGATAATTAGCCTCTTTTAGGTATGAAACCTTTATTGGCTGACCAATGCAGAGTGATCATCCCAGAAACCATACACACACAAACAACAAAAAATGTACTAAGCATGTACATGCTAGTTTTCCTAAGCCTCCTTACTACTCAGGGAAAGGTGAGTGTGCTATCTGCCCTTTCCACAGCCTCAGAATGCAAGACAATCAGATGTGATAGGGAGTCTAGTCAAAGCAGGAACTCAGTTTATTACTGTGAGTGTCAGCTTACAAAGGTTAAGTGACATCTTGTGATGTAAAGGGTACCTCCAGCCAATGAGAGGCAGCCAAACCCTCCCCCTGGCTGGAGGGACATCTACTTAGTTTTGCTATCTCATCCTCACTCCAACTCTAGCCAGGTTTTTTTCTGTCCTATAGTCTTCGAGGTACACCCCCTGAGGTAATTTTGGCCCAACATGTTTGGGGGAGAGAGAGAGACAGAGACAGAAACAGAGACAGAGACAGAGAGACAGAGACACACAAATTAATAAACAAGAACAAGAATAGAGGGGACATGAACAGAATTCAGGTGAGAGTAGCTGGGAGGGGCTGGAGGCTGGAAAGATGTAATTCTATTTCAATCAGAGATATTAAAACAAATAAACCAATTTCTAAAAAAAACAATGTTTCATTTCTTCTCATATACTATTTAAATAATAAATTTTCTCTTAAATATTTTCCTAAAAAATTCCAATTATACTTAAATTAATTAGATCACATAATAATGTATTTGAAATGCCAAAATATATATTCCCCTGATATATATATATAATCTCTTCAATATTTTCAAAGTTGTAGGCTGAAATATGTATACTTAAATGGATAAATTGGTCACTTACATTCATTTTTTCTGTTGATAGCCCCAAAATGATAATGAATACTTATGATTATAAAACAAGAGAAAGAGAGGAAAGGAGGTACTGCCAGTGAACAAAACATTCTGAGATTATATATCATTTCTTGTCAATTTAAGGCTGAGTGTTAAAAAAAACATTCAGTCTACACTATCAGGAATGATGGAAATAAAAGCAAATATTTATTCAAGGGATGACTTCAGAGGTGAGGATCCTGTAATGCCAAGACTTAGTCAAGAGGAGAGATAAGGCAGGGAGCATAGATGTCTGCACAATAATATTTAGAACAGTAGATCACTCCTTCCTAATACTGATGGAAAACCTCACCTCAGAAAATTGAATTGTACTTCCAAGGTAAAGGAAAACAAAGTGAATGGCCCACATGTGACATTAACAGACTCTGTATAAAACCTGCTTCCATCAGGAGTTGGAGAGATGACTTCATGTTTAAGAGACACATAGCCAGGGGAGCTTGAGTGTAGAGTACAGCATCTGTGCCGGAAGCCAAGTGTTTCTACCCATCTCTAATCCCAGCACTGAGCAGGCAGACATGGGGGTTGTTGATCTTGCTGGCCACCCAGCCTGGTTCAGAAGCAGACCCTGTCTCAAAGGAATAAGGCAAACACAGGACACCTGATATCCTCTT